>CANUEP010182454.1:0-59538 GCA_947857235.1 Jatropha podagrica | reverse complement strand
ACTAGTGGAAGGAAGGCCAATGATGTGATTAACAGCGGCTGAAGGTTTGACAATCACCTTACACCGACTGTTTAAAGGTCGAAAAATCAACTAGAGAGGATGGGAGGGAGGCCGTTGCTTTTGCAACTTGGAGAGAGGATTTTGAGATTTTCTAAATTTGGTTTTTGTTAATTTGTGGGTCCCACAATAAGGCTTTTTTTTGTCATTTTAATGTAAAATTAACGAAAAATCAGTCCTTTTTGGACGGAAGGACTAGATTATTGGACAGAACCAAACCTTAGGGACGTCCGAATAATTTGACCAAAATACATGAACGAAGTTATTAATTTGGTGAAAACTCAGGGATGAAATAATAATTTTTTCTAGGGCTTTTTTTGTCATTTTAATGTAAAATTAACGGAAAATCAGCCCTTTTTGGACGGAAGGACTAGATTGTTGGACGGAACCAAACCTTAGGGATGTCCGAATAATTTGACCAAAATACATGAACGAATTTATTAATTTGGTAAAAACTCATGGATGAAATAATAATTTTCCCTAATATATATAACCATTTAAAAAAATAGTAACAATATTCAGTAGAGATTTAATATTTTTATGATGTATAATTATTATTATATGGGCACTGATTTCATAAATTTAATAAATTAATATTTATTAAATTATATTTAACTAAACTATTTGAGATTATGTTGCATTTTAGTATACATTTAATTTTAAATAACAATTGCATTAGTTTTAACACTTTGCTGGTTTTTATAATCTAATATTTATTCATTGAATTGTGTCAAAACTTAATAGATCATGTGAATAAAGAGGTATTTAATTTTATTTTAAGATAATAGAAAAATAAACAATAACAATGTCATACTTTGATATATGCTTTTATTTAATTATTTTTACCTAAATAGTTAATGTCTCATGACGTATCTCTCGTTCATTATTCAGTCTTTTGGGTATTTATCTTTTTCCTGTGTTGTCTTTGAGTTATATGGCCTTAAGTAATGGAATTTGCATGTGTTATCAACCATACAATGACAATATGGATTATGTTCTTCGCATAAACTGTGCATCATGTGCTTTGCTATCATGTTATACTATTCTGGATACTCTTACTCATCTATAGAAAATTCAAATCAAATTTTATTATTTTAAATTAAATTAAATTAGTTTCACATTAATAAATTAAATATTATAATCAGTTGGATCCAAAAAAATAAAAGACTTACATAAAAGTTACAAATTATTATTATTATTATTTAACTTGTTAACGGTGCTTCATTAAGTAACGAATATAAAAATTTATAAATTTATAACTCTAAACAGAAATAAGAAGGATATGAGGATTGCTAAATTATAAAAAATATAAATAATAATTATTTTATTAATTTGTAAATAGAGAAAGTTAATACTTACCACAAGAGGAAAATATAATTACAAACTTAATAATTTCAAATTAACAAAAGCTTGAAGTATTAATTTATGATAATCAGAAGCAATAAATTTTTTATAGTGAAAAATAATTAAACTAAACGTATATATAGTGGTATGGTATAACAAATTCTTAATTAGAATAATATTAAAGGATAAATTTTTAATTAGAATGAGATTAAATTTATAATAATAATAATAATAATAATAATAATAATAATAATAATAATAAGATTATATATAATAATCATAACTAGAATATGAAAATAAACACGTATGAAATTTCAATGTTAGTTAAAGTTCAACAAAAATTAAAAATTATATATTTTTATATTATATTACTAACCATAATAGAATTAAAAGTTTATTAATTAAAATATAATTAAATTATTTTTATTGTAAATAAAATATTAATAAAATTAAAAGTTATCTCATGATAATAAAATTAAATTATTCTTAATAATATTTTTTATCAATTAAAATATGTAAGGACATTTAAGAGATTCAATGTTTTTCGTCATTAGTACTTTTTTATATATTATAGATTATAGATAAGACAAATTTATTAATATCGCAAAATATATGGACAAAATTATTGATCAATTAAAGCTTTTTAAGGTTAATACTTTTTTTTCTTTTGATTATTGTGTCATTTAAATTGTAGCGCTTAAAAACTGGATGGCTTATTCTTCTGCATTGTACGTCACATGACCGGGAGAATATTTGTCTTTAGACAAAGCTTTCATGAAAACATGAAACAAACAATCCAACTGAATTAAGCAACATTTACATGTTTCAAAGACTATTTCCAAACTAATGGGACTGAATCTTGAAAATAAAAGAAAAAAAGACTTTTTCCTTTCAAAGAATTACATAAAAGTGAAAATGAAAAAGAAACTCTACTTCGTCAATCGTCACCTAATAATCAAGACTTGGAAAAAAAAAAAAAAAATCTTTTGAATACTTAGGAAATTTTAAAGAAATGGAAAAAAGAAATTGTTAAGAATAAAATTTCTAAACAATGGCATTGCCATTTTTTTTTATTACAAATATCTCCTTTTCTTCAAGGCTATCAACGCCATTTGATAATTGACTCAGCACTATTTGTCTTCTTCTCCCCCTCTCAACGAGCTACTCGATAACGCCAATGATTGATCTCATCGTTTTCATCAATCCATTATTTTGATAAAAGTAATCTAATCCAACGGTCCCCAGGCAGAAGCAGTCAGCAGAGACAAATCTTTCCATCCCAACTTCAAACAACCATTTTCCTCTTCCACCAAAGTATATCCTTTCCAAGGGAACATACCTAGTAGCAAGCTAGCTTGAGCAGCCGGGTTTCCCCCAAGAGATACGGGTTGGAACCCGACCCGTTTCAACTCATCCCCCCATCTCTCTACTTTCACCTCACCTGTTCTCTTGGGCCCACCTACTGCCACTATGTTCCTAATCTCGCATCCAAACAACTGCTGTTCCACTGTATGTCTCTCTATACTATCGGCACCTAATCCATCCCCCAATGCATCAAACAAAGCACTATAATAATGCAACGCCTCCACGAACCTCCCCAAAAAATTGCCCCCATGGCTTAGGTCTTGTTCAACGGTCGTGATCAATTTGGGCCTCAACAAAGTCAACAATCTTAACGTCCCTAAATCACTTCCTGTTATATCGTAAAGACAGTGATGCATCCAGTGAACCACTACCGCTTCTCTTGGTCTAACCCCGAGTTGACTCACATCCGATACGTTTCCAATTTTGCCTTCCATAGGATGGAACTCGAAAGGCAGGCCGAGTGAGCTGGCGAAATCGGCGAGTCTTCTACCAGTTGACTCTAGCAACTCAGAGGAAGATCCGAACCCGGTTATTCTCATGGATCGGATCTTCTTAGACCTTGAAGCGAGTATGTGGAAAAGCCCTGGCCATTGAAGACCTTGCATAATATCTAGATCGATGACGTGGACACGATCCTCACCGTCCAATGCTTGGAAGATTGCTTGGTTGGCAGTGAAGTGAGAGAACTTGATCAATGGACTGATAGAATTGTAGGACTGAAAAGCGTTGTAGATTTTTTGAGACTGAGTTACAGTTAACGATTTGGACGTTAGAGGTGAATAAGTACCTAAGCAGGAGCTCACCACACGCGCCTGAAGCGCGTGAGCGAAGTAAGCACCGACGCGCTCAGGAGACGATCCGAATGGAGATGAGAGTTCCGAGATCTCTGGGAGGAGATCGGTGGCGTCGTCAAGGTTTTCCATGGCGACGTACTCGGCGCATTGTAGCAAGAGGCCAAGAAGCCTAAGACCTGTAGACTCTGTAGAATCTTCCTCAGCAGTGGTTTTATCGCCAGATACGGTAGCTTCGCTGGAAAAATTAGGCCGCTTGGAGGGAGGATCATCGGCGCCGCCGCCTGAGGCGTCTCTATCGACGCGCTTTGTCTTCATGGAGGAAGTAGAATTGGTAGTGGTAGGGGTGGAATTTATTGGCGATTGAGGAACTAAGCTTTGAAGCATGATCGAAGAGCGAAAAATAAGAATCGAAAGGTTAAAGTGCTTTCGAGAGAAAAGAGACAAATCTCGTAAACAAGGACAAGAGAAGTACGATTAGCAGAGATATGTCAGAAAAAGAAAATAAAGAAAAGGGTGGTTCTGTTTGGAAAGAGAGAAAGTGAGGGAAAATAAATTGTAAAGGTTGATTGCTTTTCAACAGAAAGAGAGTGAGAGAGGGTGAGAGGGAAATGTGAGGTGTGTTCGTAATGGTAGTTAGATAGTCCGTTTAGGTGTGTCGTGTCGTGTCGTTAAATGCGTTTTATCTGAAGGAGGGATTAGGAGGGAATAATTGTTGAATAATTAATAATTAAGAAACACTAATTGATAATTAAGTGGGTAATTAGATCATCATTGGATTCTTGGGATGATGTTGTGGTTAAAATTAAGGCATAAAGATTTGTCTTCTTGTTTAGGGATATTGATATGTCTGATTATTGTTTTAATGTACTACTTTAATAAAAAACAACCATTGGATTAGATGATATGATTAGTGTTTTGACAAGCCTACATGATCTAAGGTCATCTCTTTCCCTTGCACGAAACCAACACCGAGAAAAGAAAATAGGAGAGTTTTTTTTTTTCTTTTTTAATTTTTGTGTAATCCATATGAACCTATTAATATGTTGAGCTCAATCTTAATTGTAGTGAAAAACTTGAGTTTTGAAACTTAATTTGAGTTGAATTTTCATTTTCAAGTTCAATTTCCACTTAAAAAATTCTCCAAATATTCAAATTCAATTCAACTAGATTTTGGTTACTACTATTAAATAAATATTCTCTTCGTTCCCAAATACTTGTCATATCCGAAAAAAAATTGATAATTGATAAATTTAGTATCTCAATTTTTGATTTTATTTTTTTTATCAATTTCATGTGTGAACAGAAAAAATCTTTGCAATTGGGTGTTCTAATTTTTTTTTTAAAAAGTAAACTAACTGCAAATTGATAATGTGATCAACCAAAATCATGACTCAGCAAATAGCAGTCCCTATAAATGTACAATCAACGTTCTGCGTGAACTAACAACAAAATATAGAGTTAGAAAACACTTAATCAAATATGGTAAAAATAGGTAAAAGACAAATATGTCATTGTTTGTAAGCCAACTTAAGCACTATTTGAGCAATCTAACCCTAAGAGATAGTCTTAGGAATAAGTTGTTCCTTTGAGGATTTAGAGTCATAAAGACTTATTGATTGAAATCATTGTTGCACCATAAAAGTAGGTGTTCTTATGATTTCAAAATGGTCATGCTACTTGGAAAGGGCATATATATTAATGGACTCCTGCCCTTTCAAGATGCATCCCTTGATAGATTGAAAAAAAAAAGTTTGAATCTTATAATGTTGTTCAATGGTATTAATTAGTGTCTTCCCTTCACATTTATTTAGTCATTTAATTGTTTGCTTTACATTTAGTTAATTTAGATTGAAAGATTCTCTTTCTAATTTCTAGACAATACATCTTGGATTAAAAATTAAAATTCAGTCCTTCTAATCCTTGAGGACGATATCTTTTCTTATACTACTTGCACGATTCGTATACTTGTGAAATTGTAAGCACCGCATATATTTATATTAAAAATTTCAAGCAACGCAAAAAACGTAGTGATATAATACATCATAATACACAATAAAAAAATAAATATATGCTTTGAGTTATTCAAAAAAAGAAATTGAATTTTAGAATCGATGTGAGGTAACAGACATGATAGAAAAAAGAAAGAGAGAGGAGAAAAATGAATGAGAGAAATAGAAGATTTTTTTTTAGGAAATATACGAAATATCATTACTAATAAAGCAAAGCATGAGCAATAACTGGAGGAGAGTCTATAAATCACTACCCTACATCTAGCCTAAAATGAGCCACCCTTGCTAACAAACGAGTAGCCTTATTCGCAAATCTTCTAACAAAAATACAAGAACACTAATAAACCAAAGGAAGAAGAGCTAGTAAACCATGCATTATTTAGAGCCAAGACAACTTCTTGAGCATCTGACTCTATTATAACTTGACTCCACCCTTGCACCTTGATCCAACTCAAGGCTTCACAAATTGCCATCATTTTTGTAGTCTTCACCTCTATATAACCTTGATAATGCACATTCTTAGTTGCTATAAAAGTGTCAATTGAGTCCCTTGTGAGAAAGCCCAGCCCGATTGTACCTTGCGTGTCTCGTAGTGAAACATCCACACTAATCTTTATCCAGCCTGTCTCTGGAGGAGACCAAGAGCAACTAGTTGTTAGTGGACCATTACTCATGGTAGAGATGCTTCACCCGTCTCCAACTTTCTAGATATCCATGAGCAATCTGAAAGGTGGAGATAGGCAAGATCCTCTTCTGAAGTTAGACTAATTGCAAAGGTAAAAAGGAGTTTGACTGGAAGATATAAAATCAGTGATGCCTCCTCAACTCTTGTAGGCACAAAAACTTGAATAAACCAATCTGCATCCTAATCACTTTTGGAGACCTCTATCCAATTGGCGAAGCTAACCAGCAATCATAAGCAAATGAGCACTGAAGAAGCACATGAATGATGGTTTCATCTATTGAATGGCATAAAGGCCAGGATGTGGCAACCAGAACCCTCATATGATGCAGTATAGCTAGGCAAGGCAATATGTTTAACAGTACTGATTAAGCAAAATTCAAAATGTGCGAAGTCACCTTAACAAGCCAAAGTTTGGACCATAACCTGTTCATAGATCGAGAATTATTGATAGTGGGGGGGATAGATATCCTATAGGTGCTACAGACAAAGTAAAAGCCTTTATCCTCAAACTTCCAGCACAATTTATCGTGACTATTGCACCAGCTCACCGGAATCGTCGATATACACTTCCTATCTCTTTCGTTGAAGAGCAAGGTAATTAACTCAACAGTCCACCCTATCTCGCCTTGTAAGTTTGCTACACAAAACCGTTGCGCATCAATTAGTTTAGGAGTTGTAATGAATGAATTCCCCAAATCCTTAAACCAAGACTCATCCAACATCAAGACTTGAGAGCCAATACCAATACTTCAACGCATACCTCTTTGAATAACATCCTTAGCTTCCCATACATTGTGCCATGGATAACTAGGATTCGTGCCCAAAGATGATTCAAGGAAAGAAGTAGTCGGGAAGTACCTTGCTTTTAGTACATGAGCCACAAGCATATCAAGTTGTGTCATCAGTTTCCACGCCTGCTTCCCCAGCATTGAAAGATTAAAAGCCCAAATACCCTTGAATCTCATACCATCATTAGTTTTATGCTTACTCGACCAATTCCAGCTCATCCACTGAAATTTCTCAGGCACTATCAACCCCTTTACCCGCCCAGAATGCATTAGTGATGCGCTCTAACTCCTCATAAATAATTATTAGAAGCAGGAAGAGACTCATAACATAAATGGGAACTACTTGTAGAATTATCTTTAACAACACTTTTTCACCGCATTTGGAGAGAGCCCTCCTTTTCCATGAATTCAATTTATGACATATCTTCTCCTTAATAAACTCAAACACTTCATTCCTATTACGGCCAATCTTCGATGGTAAGCCCAAATACTTGGTTGAGCAATATATAAATTTCATATATAAAATATTTAGATTTGTTCCACATAAGAAATATATGGATTTCATATTAGTTTTAAAGTGTTTAGATTAATATATATTTATTAACTCAAATTACCAGTCAAGATAAATAGAATATAATATTCATATATAGTTTTTCTATATTTCATATTTAATTAATTTTTTTAATAATTATACTGCCCTATCCCAATATAACCTTAAATGTATATAAATACAATGAAGAATCAACGACTAAATTAAATCAAAATATTAAACCCAATTTTTTAAATCATTTTAAATACGTTTAAGGATTAAGTTGGTCGCAAAGGCCAAATGTAATTTTTTGATCCTGTTAAATAAATTTAAGGACTAAATTGACCTTTATTCTAACAAATATTATGAGTAATTTGAGAAGGCATTTGATGCTAGGACAAATGCTATTGTGCATGTTGATAGACAAAAGAAAAAAATTTATTGGGTCCCGCACTCTCCATTTTTAGTATAACCAAACTGAATAAGCCACAAATCAGACAATTAGTATATCAAAAGCCAATAAACTTGATTTGAATTGAAAAACCTACTACCCATGGCTTTATTATTTTATTAAATTAAATGAAAGCTACTAACCATAACTTATTTAATGTCAAATGACAGTATTTTATTAAAAAATTGAATAGCTTGACTTACACATTTTAGTTTAATATTGGATGCAACAACAATTTACTATTTTACATAGTTTTTTTTCTTATTTAATAATAAGTCATATTTGATCACATTTTAAATTAAAGTAAATTAAGATACTCAAATTAGAAAAATGAAATTGCACATGGAGACAAATGGATTTTCTTTGTGGCAGGAATCCTGGACTGTTAACATTTTGACGAGTCAAAAACAATTCATTCACTGTCAACTTTTGCGTAGTAACATTTTTTCTATGTTTTTTAATAACGCTCGCCACCCATATCCCGAAGGATCAGATGACGGATGCCGTATTCGATGTCGGATGCATCATTATAACTAACATTTAAATCTTATAATATCAACACAACATAATGGTCACTTTTACAAATTCATAATTATTCACTTAAAATAAATTAATTACAATAATTATCAAACTTGAAGTATATATACAAATCTTAAGATTCTAACCATATCTAACTAACTTAGAAAATAATTTTACATTCAATCCAACAATAAATATTAAACACACTTAACTTCTTATACACATATCTAAATTGACTTATATCAGCACACTTACTTTACATATCCCAAATATTACATTTTTCAATAATAACCATTATACATGCCATACTTCTTAAACACACAATACCAATTTAATACTACCAAAGATAATCCTTTCAGCTCTGATGCTACTTTTCTGATCTTTGAATAACAACCACGGTCTTCAACCTACACGTGATAAAAATTATCCTACTGCGTATAAACTCAATGGTACTCATAAATCTCATACATTCCAATATTGCGATGACAACATATTTTAAAATATAAATTTCTAAAAGAATTTCATAATCATAAAAATATTTTAAAAGTAAAACGTATAAAAATCCTATTAACAAATATAATCATATTTTACATAGAAACTAATAATAATCTTAATTAATATCATATCATATTATATAGACATTTTAAAACTAGTTTCCACTTTAACATGTTTTAAGAATTTATTTTATAACATAATCATTTATTCTTTCAATAAGATCGAAATAATGAGATTTTATCATTTTATTTTTCTTAATAATATTTTTCATAAGGGCTCACATACACTTAAGGAAAATAAAACAGATAAGATTTTAGAAACAGAATTAGAGAGGCCTTATATGCAAATAAAATCAGAAGGGCATTCAGAGTCCAAATAGAAACAGATGGAGCGTGTCCGCTCAAACAGAAGGCATTCAAAGCCTAGCATATAATCATAACTTATATCATATCAGAATGACATCGAAGCCGAGTACGCTCAGCTTATAGAATAAATCAAATCATACAACAGATTCACATTAAGTATAATAGAGTCCAAAAATTCATCTTTCTTTCTTAATTCATAACATTTCTTATAAAATTCATTTCCTTTTAAACTTCTCAAAATCATAATGGTACCAAGCAATATATAATTAGAAATAATTTTCTCATTTTCTCATTAACTTACAATTTAGAAAAATTATCAAATTTGCATACTTAGGCAAAGCAAATCTCCTATTTATAGAGCACATATTCATAATCTTTAATTTACATTAATTATTTTTTGTAGTTCTTTTTATTAAGGTGTATTTATAAATTAGTCAAATTTTGAGGGTTTTGTGAATAAATGTACTAAATCAAGAATTTTCAGCATTATAATAACCTTGACCTTTGCTAGGTTTTTAGGACATAATTGGATTTATAGGTCTCTAAATTGAGCAAAATTTAATTTCTTAGAAAGCTAAGACAAAATTATACAAATGTCATGAAGAGACCACAGTCTAGATCAATCTTTAGGATACTAAAAATAAGCTAAGAACACAGATCAACAACCTACACCTGATTTAGCACATCCAAATTTAATGTTTATTTAATTTTACTTATCCAAGCACTCAAATTAGACAAATCCAAATCCATTGAATTTTTAATATATTTAGAAACAAATTTAATGAAGGGCTCGAAACATGATCTTATCATTTTAGAGGCTAAAGATAAGCAATCAATTCGGACATACTATTAGGCTAGCATGATAGAATTAGTTTTGATAGTAAAATCATAAGTTGAGCTACAAGTGTCCAAATTTGATAGAAGAGGATGATTTGGAAAGATAAGAAGTAGTGTTACAACTTTAAATGAATGACATAGGATATAATATGACCGTCTTGGTGGTCAAAATATACAATCAGTTCACACATGTAGGTGGGGTGCCATGACAAAATCAATTTTGGTATTAAAATCATAAATTGGGCAACAAGTATCCGAATTAGACATAAAAGAATATTTTGAAAAGATAATAAGTAGAGCTACAACTTTCAAGCAAATGTCAAATATAAAGGGGTCGAAAATTGACTTCTAATCTCACTTAAGTACACATCTAACATCAAAATTCATCAATTCAAGAAATTTACATAACATCTCGAACTTTTCACTTAAAAATAGAAATTCTCAAATCAAAAATTGAAAGAGGAAAGGGTATTTTGAACATAAACCTCAATTTCAAGCTTTAACAAATTATAGCGAAGCTTAGACCTTAGGTTTTCCCTTATCTTTGGTGGAAGATTCACCCATCTCTACATAAAGGAAAGAAAATCAATAACTCATAATCTAGAAGACACATAAAAAAGAAGTGGACCATGAATGAGGATGAATATGCTTAAAGAGAATTATGAACCCAAAAATAGAAAGAAATTCCGTAGAACACACTTATTTGACTTAAGTAGAGAAGTCCTCAAATTTACTTAAAATAAATCACCAAATATTACTCTCCAAGTTTAAATCTCAAAAATAATTCTCCAACTTAAGATTTAGTGGAGTTTTTTTCATGTGTTTACTTAGTAGAAATTTGAAAAAAATAAGAGAAAGAAGAGAATGAAGAGGATGAGTGTTGGCAAGATGAAGAAGAGGAAGATAAAATGAAATTATTGCTAATAACATTGACTCTTTAGGTAATAGCAAATGGAGGGTTCAAATCAATTCTTTAGCATTCCAATCCAATGGCAAAAAATATTATTCAATTAATTCTCCTTAAATTATTATTTATCGCCACAAAATTCTTAAATTTACTCCACAAAAATAATCCCTCAATTTTCCTTAATATTAACACACTATAATTCACCATTCACTAATTACCTAAATTCTCCAAATAAATTCATAACTTATTTTCTATCCATCAAAATCATGCATACATGTACCGAAATATTAAATAAAATATAATATATAAATAGTATTTTTTCTTGATCGACTTAATATCGATCCTGAACCGATAGTACTATTTACAAATCAACAAACTATTATTTTAGAGATTAAAAAATGGGACGTTAGATTTTTACTGATGCTTATGAGAGTCCAGTTGAAAGTAGGCGAGCACCTTTATGGGACTTCCCACAAGCTATTAATGAAGGAATGGCAGCTCCTTGGATCCTAACATGGGATTTTAATTCTATTTTGTCAGTAGAAGAGCGTCAATGGGGCGGTCAATGTCATTCGAGAGTTCGTATTTGTGGACTTGGGTTTTAAAGGCCCTAAGTTTACTCAGAGACGGTGTACTCTTCATGAACATTTGGAAGCTTATATGCTTCTTTGCATATCATCTCTATAATTATTTTTAGTTTTTAATTACTTGTTTTATTTGTTAAACATTACTTCATCCCACATAATTTATTTGGTTTTAGTAGATTTGAAACTTTAATAATTTGATTTTAGCAAATCTTTTACTAAATCTTTTTAGTTTAAAATGTGAATTTCTGGACTCAATTTGAGAAAGTGAATCAGCAAATGGTGGCATTGGTTAATTTTGTAATTTCTCACAAACTGTAAAATTTTCACTCCGTCTTTTATCATTTTCTCTTATTTGGTGAAATTGAGAACTGGTGATCCGAACCCAAAAAGAAAATATTGTAAATTTTTTCCCTCTTAAATTTTCTTTGTTATCTAGGAAAAATTGAGATTTTTAAAGTATTTTCCATTTTTATTTTCTTATCAGTAAACTCCTTGTCCATGTATACGTAATCTATCCCTGTATCCACTACCGCTTGGACTAACCTGTCCCGGACGACAGTCTCGACCACTAAGCGACCTCGATGATCCTATCACCTTTGGCTTGCAAGGAGTTGATGAGATGGCCTGAGGCATGCTGAAAGGGTGAGCTGGGCCAAGCGGGGCATAAGGCAATGAGGCGAAACACTCTAGAATTGCCTAGAACTTGCAAGAGAGGCCTAGGATGCTCGAGCAAGGGTGCTGCAAAGTGAGACCGGTAAGTTCTAGAGAGTTCTAGTGCATGTTGGGGCATGCGGGCTCTAGAATGTCACGGGCTGAATTTCTTTTCCTATGCTAAAGGCGTACTAATAATAAGTTAGGAGCTGATTTGCCAATAGGAGGCAAGCCAAAATCTAAGTCAGGGAAGACTTGGGCTGTCAGGCGGTTCTTTCCTGTTCAAATAGAGTGTAAGAATTATATGGACTTAATTCTCTATTTGTATAATAATTCACTAATTGTTTGGGAGATAACATTCAGATGCATCCTAAGTTATGATTAAAAACCCTATATGTTCTAAATTAATTAAATTGTATAATTATTTAAATATATGTGTTTGAAGGAGAAACTTTTCTAACATTTCTGTTAAGCTCTCAGAATTTGAGTAATAGTGTATTGGGAAGAATCGACCCATGCTTAGGGTGAATTGGAGATATATATATATATATATATATATATTGGAGTCCAAATAATCTGTATAGGATAAAGAATATAAGTTACATATTAACTGTTTAATTACAGTCAACTTAGGAGTTTAATTTTATATTTTATTATTATATGTTAACAATAGTTCCTATAAGTTATTTGGTAATTTATGTCTAAATGTAATATTTTATATAGTTTTTAATTATGTATACACACACACACACACACACACACACACACACACACATATATATATTCTCTTTAATAATGATAGATTTATAGTGGGTTATAATGATGGCGCTATTTTTTTATTTTTGGCAGCTGCCATTTGCAGATTCTGAGGCGTCAGTCTAATCCAAAAGATGTTAAAGGAGTCGCTTCATTTAATGAGGCCACTCTTTATATGCCTCGCTTGGCCTATATAAAGGTCATTTCCTTATTCATTTGCTACACTTTCAAGTTCTTGAATTTCAGAGCTTCTCTCTCTAGAATCTTTCTCTCTCCAGTAAGTTTTTTTTCTTTTGTTCTTTCCTTTGGTTGAGGTCATGGAGTGTTCTAGCGATGAGGATTTCCAAATATTGCTTGAGCAGTCCAACGATGAGCATGTAGAGGAGATAAATTCGGGGGTAGGCGAGGCGAAAGGGAGAAAAGAGAATTTCAGATTGCCAATGTGCCCTTTGACATTGATGAGGGCGAGTTACTAGACATATATTACCAATATAATGTTCCACTAGAATATAAATTGATCAAACCTTATGAAGATATGACGGTGAATACTCCCTTCGATGAAGACTCTATAATGATTGACGAGGAAAGTTTTAGATCTCTGGTTCAGCTTTCCCTTTTTCGAGCTGCTAAAGTCCTTTTTCAATGGGTATCATATTACCATCAGTCAATTACACCCTAATAGTCTGAGATTTTTGTGTGGTGTAATAGAACTGGCTCATCGCGATGGCTTTAACGTGATGGCTCAGATAGTGCGGGATCTATATCACTTCTCCCTTCACCCTAATGAAGACCATTGTTACCTCTAGGCAAAGAACAATCGTAAAGTATTTGCTAATAAGTCTAAGATTTCTTCCTTAAAGAATTAAAAGTAAAAGTATTTTATAGTCAAGTTCCCTAGAAGTTCGATATTCCAAACCGTTGGGCTAAGGATCCCATTCGCCATCTTCTAGAATCGTCCACCCCTTACGATAGCCACTATAACACCCATTGCCCAATTTCGAAGAACTAGACGGCAGATACCACATTCGGTGCCGGAGCACCGTCTTGTGTCGCTTACTAACTCTAAATCACATATTATAAGTGGTTAGATTTTTATAAGGAGGCAAGTAATTAAAAATTTAAGGATAATATTTAAAGAAATTCCTACGAAAATTTTGCAAGAGCTTCCTCTAAAAATTAACTTGCTACACAAAGAAAATCTGCACACTTCCAATATAATTTCTCCAAACCACAAAACTCCAATCAAATAAAATAATTCACAAGCACTTCTAAACATCCATCCATTTTATTTTGGTTTCATCATTAACATTATAAATCCATTCATTTCAAGAATATTTTTGATAATCATCCACCAAAATATAATAAAACGTTATCACTTAATTAATCACAACTCTTAATAAATGACAAACTTAATATATACAACCTCCAAATTATTATATCAAGTCGCGCAGCACTTCTAAAAAATATAAGATGGAGTCATCTGATCATATTAGTAACCTTTCAAGAAAAATATGTTTCATCATTTATACACCATACATATAATCAAATAATAATACTTAATCGGCCACCGATTTCATTAAATATAATTCAACTACTTACAACCTCAATATTATTTACAATGAGTATACACATGACATTATTCACTTAAATATACATATCCTACCCAAAATCAATACTTCTATTCTGATGCTACCTCTCCGATCTTTGCATAGCACCCACATCTCATAATCTACGCATGATAAAAATCAATGCGCTAAGTGGAAGACTCAGTGGTGCTAAATAATCAATAATTTAAGATAACAAGCATAGCCAAATAGCAAGTCTCGAAAATACTTTAAAATACTCAAAGTATATAAATTATATACCAAAATCACATTAATTAAATTTGAACACTTGAAAACCATAAGAAAATTATAAATACCAATGAATCCTCATTCTTTTATAGTAAAATAAAATTTCATTCTTGGTTAAGGCTCGTACTAAAATAGAATGAATGTAAGCAGATTCGATCGTGGCCTGTGAAAGCGCCACTCCCATCACATAATCATGGCCTGTGAAAGCGCCACCGTGGCCTATGAAAGCACTACCCACCAATCACACAATCATGGCCTGAGGCCACCGTGGCCTGTGCAAGCACCACAATAATAAGTGAGTCCACCTATTTATAAGGGCTGATAACCCTAGCATATGATCATAGCTCCACAAATAAAATGGGCTGATAACTCGAGCATGCTCACATTTCGCAATAAATCTCATCATACCACATTTTAATCATGTATAATAAGCCCAAAATAAATGCATTCTTCCACAAATAATCTTACTTCTCATTCACCATTCCTTATCCAAAAATATTTTAAAATTAACACTTATTATTTCCAAATAATTTAAATTACAACTTCTAAATGCATTTCAACCCTCTTATATTTAAGCCAAAACCATACTTTCTTAATTATAAATAATCATAGCTTAAAAATACTTAAAGATCAACATTTAAAAGATCAAAATCATGCCTTACCTATGATAAGAAGGTTCGCCCTCTTTATGAAAACAAATGAGAAAAAGCTTTCTCCATCGAATACTTTAATCACTAACTCAAAAGCATTACTTTAAATCATTAAATCCATTTCCTTAAACACTTAACCATAAACCCAATTTACCATTTCAAAACCTTCTTTAAGTCATGAAAAATTCCAAAACATTGGAATTCTAAGTAGAGCTTTAAACCATCATCAAATTGCTTTAAAACAAGCTCATTTTCCCCCCATCTTAAAGCTTTCTTTTAGTTCTCCAAAATCATGAATACTTAAAATTCAAAACGGGATTTTACTCCCACCTATTAAATACTTCTCAAATAACACTTAATGGACCATAAAAACATTACTTAGAATTAAGTAATCATAAAACCCATTTTTCACATTTTCAAAGCATTCTTTATGTCATGAAATTTTCATAATGAACTTAGAACAAAATATAGCAAATACCATTCAAAAACACACTTATCAAACGTCAAATTAAAGGCAAAATAAAGCAAGGAAAACCAAGAAAAATCAATGCCCTTTCTCCCTTAAGGTTCGGCCTCCTTAAGCACATTAGGAAGGAATTTATTTCTTTTTCAACTAAGCATTCTACCATGCTAATTAACCTTCCAAAACGTCATTTAAACCAACAAATATCAAAATTCCAACACAAAATACTAAATTCCCATAATTCATCAAAAACCTAAAAATGTCAAACTTTGTAAATTGAAAGAAAATGAAGAGTAATAATGCACTAACCTTTAAATTAAGTTTAATTAAGCTTGGAGAGCCTCAATCCTTGGCTCTCTCCTTACCTTTGGAAGAGGATTCTCTAACCTCTTCAAAGTAGGAAAAACTAATATTAAAATCAAGAATTCACAAAAGAAATTAATGGAGCATGATTTAAAGCTTATTCTACCATCTATATTCTATGAGTTCATCAATTAAATCCTTAGAATCATAAATTACAACTGACTTGTTTAGTAACTTTTCTCCAAAAGTCTTAGTTTTAATTTCCAATTCCCACTCCTTAGCTTAGATCTTAATGTTTAATTACCAATTCAAGGTTTAAATTAGGTGATTTGGTGAGGTTTAGAGGTAGAGAAATAGAAAGAAGATGAAGAAATGAGAGAAGGGGGAGAGAGTAGCGTTGGATGAAGAGGAAGAAGAAGGTGAAGTAGTTTAGATAAGCTTTCACCACCTTTTGACAAGTGTAAGGCTTGGATCAAGTCAAGGTATTCTAATCCAAAGGCTCTAAATATTCATCAAATAATTCTCTTCTAATTATTATTTAACTCCACAAATTAATTGAATTAATTCCACAAAAATAATTCCTCATTTATTCCTTAATATACTGCACTTAAAATAATACTCATTAGTTGCTGCAATTCTTCAAAAATATTCACGAAATATTTTCTATCCACCTAGATTATGCAAACATGCTCCAAAAATACTAAATAAAATATTAGACATGCATAGTAATTTTTTCGGACCGAAATAACTCTAAGTCCCGGACTGATGGTACTATTCACAGACCGATAAACTATTATTCACCAATAATTCATATCTTAACTTTAATTAATTAAAATTAATCACATAAAATATAATTAACTCTATAAATATTAATTATATTCAATATCATTATCGAGTCCAAATAAAATATTATTTCTCTCTCTGGTGATACCATCAATGACTTGACCAAATAAAACCATTTTCAGATTCGAAATTTTTGGGGTGTTATAGCCACTGTGCTCAATCGTGTGAATCTAAAGGAGGTGATAGCCGAAGGCTATCCCACTCGCTTACCTGATGGTTCCATTAGACCTAACCCTTCCGATCATGTTAAATTTTTGTTCTTAGTGAACTTGCTTTTGGTTGTTTAAACTAACACCTCTTAATTTTTCCTTTTTTATTTTGTGCAGAGATGACTCCAAAGAAAAGTAAGGGTTCAAAGTTGACCAATATCGCCAACGTGATGAAAAAGAAAACAGCTGCTGAAAGCTCTAGTAAAGAGGTGCCTCCAATAGCATCAAAACTTTAACAAACTGGGATTGACTCTATAGCTCTGAGTACTTCTACCGAGCCTCCACCACTAAGCTCGAAAACTAAACCTCATAGAAAAAAACAAAAAGAGACACACGAGCCTACACTCACTTTGATCCATGTCCTTATTCCTCCTGCTTTGCCCAAACCTATAGATCTCTGATCATATTTTGTACATAGATATGGGGTGGAATATAGCATTCAAGATGATGGACCTAGCTGAAAGCTAGCTCGTGTTTGCCTTCTACCTATCAATGCTCGATATTTTGAGCATATGGATGATTTGGTGAAGAAAGATTTCCTAAATCAATGCCTACTTCAAGCAGTGAATGCTAATAACCTGCAGTATGCTCGACTAAACAATCTAAAATCTGGTTACACAGAGATGGAAGTGAAGAAAAATAAAATGAAGATCACCCTCAAGGATGTTGAGATCGCCTTGCATGTAATTAGTGCCCAACTTATTGAAGGATTTTTTTATAACAACCCCTCTAATCTTTTTCTAACATTAATGAAAAGAAGCTCTCACCTTTTGTCCAAGTGTTTTTATTTTTAGCTAAGTGTTTATTGTTTCTTCTTTGCTAAATCGTTGCCTTATACTTGAATATTTGTGTGGGTGAGTTGTGTATGAATAAGACCATTTAAGTTATTTTATTTGAACTATGAATTTTATAAAGCGGCCATTTGGGGTACTCAGGGCGATCTTTCAAAGTGCAAACTATTGACTTAGCAGATTTTGTCGTCTTGGCTACTTGGGCGAATTAGGTATGTCCGAATTACGGTTTTAGTGAATTAGGTGAACTATGTAAGTTCGAATTATGGACTTAGCGAAATAGGCCACTTAGGCCATAGGCAAACTATATATGTATGAATTATGGACTTAGCAAAATAGACCACTTAGGCAATATGTTCGAACTATAGACTTAGAAAAATGGGCCACTTAAGCCACTTGGGGCCACTTGGTATATCCAAACTATGGACATAGTGAAATGGGTTGCTTAGGCTATTTGGGCAAATTTTGTATGTCTAAACTATGCTCTTAGCGAAAATAGGTCGCTTAGGCTGTTTGGGTGAGTAAGGCATGTCCGAGCTATGGACTTATCAAAATCAGCCGCTTAGACCACTTGGGTGGGTAAGGCATGTTCAAGCTATAAAAGTAGAAAATTTTGTTAGGTAAGATCCTTCAGAAAAAACATAATGAATCATGTACTTCCACTTATTACTTTAGGAGGCATGATACATTAAGTGGAAAAACTTGAGGTCTAATTGTTATTCATATAGGGTTTACTTTACATATTGTTGAATGGAGATATAATATGACTTCTTGAGATTGTTAGCGTTCCAAGTTTAAGGAAGCTCAGTTCCTTCAATCTTTCTTAGCTTGTATGTGTTTGGGCCTAACTGCTTCGAGACTTCATAGGAGCCCTCCCAGGTCTATCCCAATTTACCTACACTCGTTGAGCCTTTAGCGATCTCTGCCTTTCACCAGACCTTGTCCCCTTCTTTGAATTTTCTAGCAAGAACTTGCTTGTTGAAGTATCTCCTCATTCTTTGCTTGTATACCTCAGCTCAAATTGCAGTGTCCTCTCTAAGTTCCTCTATTAGATTTGAATTAATCCTGAGGCTCTCATTGCTTTTGAGCTCTTCATATTCTCTCATTCTCCTACTAGGAAAACTTATTTCTATAGGTATTTACTGCTTTAGTCCCATATATTAAAGAGAAAGGGGTTTGCCCTGTTGCCTGTCGAGGCATAATCCAGTAAGCCCACAATAGATTGTTCAGTTCGTCCATCCAGTTAGCCTTTTCCCCATCCAATCTTCTTTAAGCCTTGTAAGATGATTCTATTAGTGACATTAGTAAGGCCATTGGTTTATGGATGAGCTACTGATGTGAAGTGGAGTTTGATATGTCAGTCTTCACAAAAAGATCTGAAGGCTCCTAAATAAAATTACTTTCTATTGTTAGTGACTATCCTGTGAGGCATGCCATACCTAAATATTACACTATTTTTGAAAAAATTGATAACCCAAGCTGGGGTGATGGTGCTGAGGGCTTCAGCTTCCACCTAGTTGGAGAAGTGATCAATTGAAACTACTATGAAATTTCTTTAGCCTATTGTTATAAGAAATGGTCCCAAGATGTCTATCCTCTACTGGGCGAAAGGTCAGGCTGAACTTAAAGGTTGCAATTCTAAGGAGAGTTTTCTTAGAACTTGATCATACTTATGGCATGCATTGCAATGACTAATATGATGGCGAACATCTTTCCTCATAGTTGGCCTATGGTACCCCAATAGGGGTATCTTTCTAAGGATCGCTTATGAGCCTTCATGCACCCTGTAAAACCCTTCATGAATCTCACTTAAAATGTAGTTACCTTCTTCTTCGGTTATGCACTTCGCTCAAGGGGTGTGATTTTGACCTTTTGTATAGCTCCCATCATTTAACGTATAGTTTACAACTCTTCTATAGAGCTTGATTGCCTCATATTTATCGCTTGGTTGAACATCATTCTGTAAGACGTCAATGATTTGACTTATCCAACTACTTTCAAATTGGGATACCAAAAATCTTTCTTCTCAAAGCTTAGGGAAATTTGGAGTTCGGCCACAACCTCTCTTGGCAACTCATCTTCTCATGCTACAGCTTTAGCTATGGCATTTGCCTCCCTATGGTTCGCCTGCTCTATCTGGGTCATCTTCTAGGTACATCTTCTTCTAACTTATTTAAGAGGGACAAAGCTAGAGAATGGTACTTGACTAGGTTTGGCTCCTTAGTTGTAAATTTGCCTGTGATTTGCTTAACCACCAGTTGTGAGTTCAAAAAAATATTGAAAATTTAAGTCAATACCTCAAGGGCCAACTTAAGTCTCATGATCAAGCCCTCATACTTCGTGCCATTATCTACTACGGAGAAGTTCAGGTGAACTGCGTACTGTATCTTTATCTTCCCTAGTCCTTATAGGATTATGAAATAGCCGAAAATTTTAATTTCAGAAAAATATTCATTTAAAATTTAATTCTAAAATTTTAGCTAATAAATTTAAGCCATGTAATATTTAACCAGACCCATGAATCCATTTGGTTTATTGAAAATCGAGCTGAAAATCAAAGTGATTCGATATAGAGACGTATCTTATGGTTATTAAGGACCAATTGAGGTGAATAAAATAAATGGTTATTGAATGTTTGGAGACTGTAATTAAACTAAGTAAGAAGAAGATTATTGACGAAAGGATTATATTTATTTGAAATGAGAATATTATTAGCAATGAATCTAGATTATTTTAAAGGTTGTAACAAGAAATCAAATTGATTTATGTTTGGCAATTAAGTGGTGCTGAAGTTAGATTGGACTTAATAGAGAGGATAGAATGCAGTTTGTTAGATTAATTCTTTATTTATCATTTCAAATTGAAGAGTTATGTGATGAGTTCTTTTATATTTTTAAATTCTTGGATCGTTTGAGCTTGTCCACTGCCTCTCCAAACCAGAGTCGAAACTAGGATTGGAATATCCTATAATCATCTTGAGTAATAATAAATGGTGCATGACATGCCTTTTCATATCATCATAATTTAATTGGTATATCATTACGGATATATATATATATATATATATATATATATATATATATATATATATATATATATATATACATATATCGTTAATTGATTATATAATATGATTTTAGATTATCATATAATCATAGTTGCATCATAATGATTGATCTAAATTTCGATTGTATGGATTATTGATGAAATGTGATGTGCTGTGAACACCTTGATTGAGTGGAGTTAGGATGAAGTGGGTCGCCATGTATTGTGAAATCGGTCTGGGACCATCGGCCTATATATTGTGAAGGCGGTTTGGGACCGTTGGCCATGTATGAGAAAAATTTGTGCCCCCTTGTGCATCTGATGATGCATAATGATCTGATATGAATGACCACAAATTGATCTCCTGATGGTATGGAAAGAAAAGTGAACAAAAAAAATATATAATATGAAAGGGCTGGTTAAATGAAAATTGGACTAGTCGTCCAGGTATGGGGGATCGGCTCCCTGGTGCACACATATGAGAAGATGAGTGATGTGAGAGGACTACTCATTAGGGGCTTTAGTGACGCCACGGGCTAATTTCCACATGATTGATTGTTTGAAGATGAAATAATTATGGGTGCTGATGCTGTGACATGTGTATGACTGACAATGTGATAAATTCTATATGCATTTTTCATGATTGTCTAATCATGCATTATTTATTATTATTCACTGAGTTTGCTGAAACTCACCCTCCCATTTCATAAACTTTTTCAGGAAATAGAAGTATCGCTGGTTCATAAAGGCTCTGCCTCTTTCTCTGCAAAGATACAGTATTTAATACCAACTCTAGAAATGCTAGTGTATGAATTATCTAGAGTATTTTGAATATTTTAGTTTAGTTCCATAGTTAGAACGATAAATCAATATTTTGATATGTAAAAAAAAATTATTGTATGCTAATAAGTAATCTGTGGAGTATTTTTCTGAAATTTGGAGAAATTATGACAGAAAATTTTTGACCATATTATGACCAGTGAATTTGCATAAAATGTGTTCTATTTAAATAACTGTGAGCTCGAGCTGTGATTTGAATGTGATGTTGAAGCTGGGCCAAGATTAATACTGTTTGATTATTGAGTAGTGTCATAACATGGGTTTACTGTTTCTAAAGTCAGATATTAATAGAAATAGATTTTTGATAGTTTAGACTTACTATGGGCCTTGGGGGCCTTAAGCTTACCCAGGTCCTAGTGCCGATATAGCCCACGGTTTGGATCTTGACAAAGTTGGTATCAAAGCATAAGATCATTGTGGTATAGGTAACTGCAGAACATAGGGAATTCCATTTCGTCTCTCTCAGTGCCCTTTGCTACTATTTCAATATCTCTCTTATTTTAACCATTGTGGAACAGGTATGTATAAGGAATTTCTTTTTGTTGGGATTAGCCGTAACCAACATAAAGAAGAGATCTTGGTGATTTTTCCTCTCAAGGGAATGGTGGACGCACTAGACCCTGTGAGGCATGAAAATTCATACCTATTGCATAAAATGACAAATTGTATATGAGGGAAAATAAAGGTGATTATAGTATATCAACAGTAAAGATAGTCCATTACAATAGTTGCTGGTATTGAAGCAGGGATCATTTTCTAAATCTGCAGATAGAGGAACACTGAATGATAATGGATTAACTTGATTACTCAGTGCAATACTTTTTATATAGAATTTATTTCTGTTATGATTAGGAAATTGACAGGTAATAAGTGAAAATATTCAATATGTGGTAAATTGTGTGTGGAGATATCATGATATCAGTAGTTATAATGAGAGACTTAACTATTGGTATAAGGATTATCATCAAATTAAATATTATTGTGTTATCAATTTTGGTTGCCTAGGAGTCATGAGTTAGAATAAATATCGAATATAACTGAGAGGAATTGATATTATAATTATGAAAATACTGAGAATGATGATTGGAGAACCATTGTTATTAGTTACTCATATATGGAGTTGTATTTATATTGCTTTGATATATATTCTCAATAAGAGAAATGAGTTGTTTAGCCTAGTCTAAGTTAGTGATCATTAAGATTGAAGAATTAAATTAGATCATAAATTACGTATTGAATAAGTTGTTTAGGGGAAAGACAAAGAGAGAGATGGTGTAGTGTAAATATGAATTTATTTTTAAGCCATAACACTTGTTATTGAATTTTAGAAATTTAACTTTTGTCATAGCACTTACTTGCTATTTGAATTTGAATTCAATTTAATTTTGAATTGAAAGCACATTATGATAAGAAATTTAAGTATTTATCTATATATGAAAAATATATGAAATGTAATAATGTAAAGTTTATTGTATTTGAAAATTTGTATACATATTATAAGCAAGTGAAACTAGACAATTAGATGAAATGATCATAAACATGACTGGAGCATAAGATTAAGAGAAAGTGTCGATATTGAGATATTTGAAGGATAAAAGAGATTTTGGTATGTTAAAAGTATACTAAAGGGTGGCAATTTTAGGGCGGCAATTTTAGGGCTAGTGTTTAAGAAATTTATTATAGATATTAGAATTGAGGAATGATAGAGATGGTGTGGATATTCAAAGTAAATTGTGAAAATTGGAGCAGCATTTTAGAGGATCCACAACAATGTGGAAAGAATAGAAGACTTATATGCTTGAGAACATCATATTCACCTCTTAAATATTTGAGTTATCAGAGATTTCCATAAGATCAAGATTTTAAAAGGAATATGGTAAGACTTTGATGAGCATGCAATCGACCTATTATTTTCAATTTGACACTTTATAAGATTTTATTTCAACTGATTTCAAATTCCCTTGATTATGTTAAAATTTTTAGATCAGATATGGTATTCCTAGTTTAATTTTGAGATAAGTTTGTTGAAAGGTGGTATAAGCACAGCATGATATAGAGTGCTTGTGCATAAGAGTGATGATATTTAAGTTTTTAAAGTCTAAGTATATTTAATAATTTCATTGTTATAGATAGTGTTTTAAATCATAAAGATGAGAGTAGATTGTGTAGAAAGGAAAAGGTAAAGAGACTTAGCAAATGTGAAGCTAGGGGTCAATACAAAAGCATTGGGTTGGACTAAATAAAGTAAATGAAGTGGGAGGACAAGATGAAAAGGTCAATGTAATGAGATGGCCAATAGAAGGAAAAAATATAATTTAAACAAATTGAGTGTGATAAGGAACGTGTGAAGTAAAGTGGTCTGTTAACTTTATATAAAAAAGATTCAAAGGAATGAAATAATTTGAGACATAGAAATGGTGATAAAGGAAATGATGAGGAATAGCAACAGATAATACTTTATGAATGGTTACAAAAGAGAGGAAAAGTGGTTATTGAATTGAGACATAAATTGAGGAAAAGTGGTCTTTTTGAGGTAAATGGAGAAATTGATTCATTTGCAAATATCATTATCTCTCAATTTAAATAAGTTTCCTGGATCATATGTTGATGGTAATGTGAAATCAAGAAAAGTATAAATTGTGATTAGGAAGATGACAGATAAATTCTGAAATTCAAGAAGAACTTTATTAAAAAAAATGGGGGATTGAATGATTTGTTATTAATACTTTGGACTTTGTCCTAGTAATAGAGTGAAAATTTTGCATTTGTAATGAATAATAAGTCCTTTTCAAAGGAAAAAGAAATTTTCTTTCCTAAAGATTGCTTCACTTAAATTTGAGCAAAGTATTATGTGGAGATATTTTGTTTTACTAATATTTCGTGGCATATCAGAATTTCGATTATGAGATCTAATGTTCTAAATTTCTTTCCTAGGGGAGTAAGAGGCATTACTCTTCCTGAAATTAAAAAGTTTAGAGATACTCAAGGAGTGAAATTTAGAAATTTTGCGATAATATGTCTTACGCTTCAAATTTGAGGGTATTGGATTTTATATAGACAGAATGTGATTTGATATGAGAATTTCGATGATGACCATATAAATTTTGAGCTTCATAGTTGATTTGGGAATAGGATAGGCGAATTTTTGGATGTAAGAGATTGTTTATGATATATTTGTACGAGTTTTAGAAACCGTCAGATGATAAAATATTTTGAGTGGGTTATTAGGAGTTAAGAAATAAACCTGATAAATAAGAGATAATGAATGCTTGTAGAGTAAACATGTCTTAAATGGGCATAATTGTGTATGAAGCACATAGGTATTTTAAATAAAATAAACTTATATGGTTGTGAACTGAATGGATTAATGCTCGGAAGAAAAAATTTAATTCTTCAGATACTTATGTGCCACTTATTGGAATTTATGTAAGATTGACATTCTATAGTTGATTATAAATCAAGTAAAAAAAATTTAATTATTTAAAGATATCTTGTTTATAATATATGAAGTGTTTATTGAGTTATTTATGATACGAAAGAATAAATCATTTAATTCCTGCATAGTGATTATGTAATGCGTAATGATCCAAATAATTAAGTAGAGATATGAATAGAGTCTAGAAGAGCTTGTGAATTTTATGAGTTTGCAAGAATTTGATTTGAGTTGAATCTTGGTGTGTTTATTTAAAAAAGACTTCTGACTTAAATGATCCAAAGTGAATAAGTAATTATTGTTGGAATAGAGGGAATTTCCTTTATGGATATTTAGCATAAATGACTCAAGAAGGTAACCAATATATAGTTAATATGGGCATGTAAAGAATAAATTGATGCGTGAGTAGAAGAAGAGGATCAACTATAAGAAGGGTTAAACGGGATATAAGTTTTATGGTATTAATGAGGTTAATGGAATTATTATTTCAAAATGATTAAAATATAATAGAGTTGTAATTTATATGAATTGGCGACAGTAGAAATACTAAGCATTTGAATATAATTTGAAGTGTATTTTAGAAATTAAGAATGTGAAGAGATTTATCAAGAATTAAAATTTTATTATATATTATGGAAACCAAGCTTGATTTTGATAAGACTTTCCATCGAAAACTGACAGACAATTCGAACAAACTAACTCAACTTGGGAAGATATGCTTCGGAGGTGCATATGAAATTTTGTAAAATATTGAGATTCACACATAGCATTAATAAAATCTGCTAACATTAACAGTTATCAAGCAAATGTAGGTATGACTTTTCACGAAGCACTTTATAGTAAGGTATGTAGATCTCCTATTTGTTGGAAAAAAGTAGAAGGTGAAGAGTTAGCAGGACCTGAATTGAATAAGATCACGTTTAAAAAAAAAAAGAAGAAGAAGGGGTGTCCATAATTCGGGATAGAATTAAGACAGCTTTGGTAAACAGAAAAGCTATGCGGATTTTAAGCATAAAGAAATAACATTTCACGAAGGAGAAATGATCTTTCTAAAGGTATTTTCTATGAAAGGAATCGTTTATTTTAGTAAAAGAGGAAAACTAGTGCCTAGATATATTGGACCATGTCTAATAGTTATAAAGATTGAGTAGTGGTGTACTAATTGGATTTGCTTAATAAATTTTCTTACGTACACCCATTTCCATATATTAATGTTAAGGAAATGTATTTTCAGTCCGTCTTATGTATTAGAGCCACAAAAAGTCTAAGTTAACGAAGACTTATCATACGAAGGGATACCAGTTAGGACTCTCGATTTTTAGATTTGTAAACTCCGATCTAACAAGATTCCTACAGTTAAAGTGATGTGGAAGAATCATTCTATCAAGGAATGCACATGAGAAGTTGCGGCTGAAATGTAGGAGAGATACTATTGTCTTCTTCATTCTGAGTGAGAGAATATGATCATTTTCATTGATTATAATCCTTCCTTGATATATATTTCGTATATTCTATGCCTAATATGTTGTCCTTCCCTACTATTATTAAAATTTGAGGATAAATTTTTATAAAGAGGGGAGAATTGAAATACCCGAAAATTTTAATTTCAGGAAAATATTCATTTAAAATTTAATTCTAAAATTTTAGCCAATAAATTTAAGCCACGTAATATTTAATAGGATCCATAAATCCATTTAGTTTGCTGAAAAGCAATTGAAAATCAAGGTGATTTGTTGAATAAGACCAATGAAAACGGAATGGTCTAGCATATTCTAGAAAACCCTAACAACATTTATTTTCCTTTTTCTTTCTTTCTTTTCCCTTTCAAGCGGCAACTCTCATTCTCCTTCTTCTTCTTCTTCTTTATTTTCCTTCTTTCTTCTCTCTCTGTCTCTCTCACTCCCTCACCGCTGTCCCTCTCTTTCTGCCACGCCGACCACCGCCATAGCTCTAGCAGGCCACCAGTCGCATGCCACCAGCCATAGCAACTTCCTCCTCCGTTGTTGCGTCGCGTCGCACCGCCTCAGGTTCAGCTGGTTCTTCGTATCGCGCACCGCTGGCCACTGCTTTCTCCTCCACACGACCACCAGCGGCTGCAAGTCGTCGTCCAGCAGGCTTCAGCGCTGTCGTTCCTCCTCTGAGCGGCCTGTTCCAGTGAGCTCCATCGACTGTGACCTGATTTCAGCCACCGACTTCGTGATACAAGTTCCAATCTGTAAATTTTGGGACTATTTTGTGTGACTAAGGGTATTGAAAATATCCCTAGAATTTGTAGTTAATTTTCTTAATTTTAATTGTGTGAAGAATTGGTTTATTGTTGGAAATAAAATTTATAATAGAATATTTTTGGTAATAAGAATTAAGAGATTTAGTTAGCTGAGTTGTTGAAATTTAGAAATAATTTTATTAAGATTGTGAATATTAGATTAGGAATAAAGAATTTAATTAATTGATTTAAATTGAGAAAATTGATACTAATAATTATATGGTAAATATAGAATGTATTTTTAATATTATTTTATGGAATTATAGAAGAAATTCTTAATCAAATGGTTTAAATTAAGGCGATAAAATCAAATATCAAATAGGAAGAAAAAATGTTATTAAAGAATTATTGATATTTAATTTGAAAATAGAAATGTGAATATATTTTAAAATTATTAGAATAAATGAAGAAAGTGATTTAATATAGAGATATATTTTATAGTTTTTAAGGACTAATTGAGATGAATAAAATAAATAATTATTGAATGTTTAGAGACAACAACTAAACTAAGAAGAAGATTGCTGACGAAAGGATTATATTTATTTGAAATGAGAATATTATTAGCAATGAATCTAGATTATTTTAAAGTTTGTAATGAGAAATCGAATTGATTGATGTTTGGCAATTAAGTGGTGGTAAAGTTAGATTAGACTTGATAGAGAGGATAGAACGCAGTTTATTAGATTAATTTTCTATTTATCATTTCAAATTGAATAGTTATATGATAAGTTCTTTTATATTTTTAAATTTCTAGATCGTCTGAACTCATCTACTACCTCTCCAGACCAGAATCGAAATTAGGATTTGAATATCCTATAATCACCGTAAGTAATAATAAATGGTGCATGACATGCATTTTCATGTCATCATAATTTAATTGGTATATCATTACGGACATATATATATATATATATATATATATATCGTTAATTGATTATATAATATCATTTTGGATTATCATATAATCATAAATGCATCATAATGATTTATCTAATGAAATTCGATTGTATGGATTGTTGATGAAATGTGATGTGTTGTGAATACATTGATTGAGTGGAGTTAGGATGAAGTGGGTCACCATGTATTATGAAAAGCGATCTGAGACTGTCGGCCATATATTGTGAAAGCGGTCTGGGACTGTTGGCCATATATGAGAAAAATTTGTGCCCCCGTGTACATTTGATGATGTATAATAATGTGATATGAATGACCACAGATTGATCTCCTGATAGTACGGAAAGAAAAGTGAACAAAAAATATATATAATATGAAAGGGGTGGTTAAACAAGAATTGGACCAGTTGGCTAGGTATGGGGGATCGGCTGCCTGGTGCACACATATAAGAAGATGAATTATGTGAGAGGACTACTCATTAGGGGCTTTGGTGATGCCATGGACTAATTTCCAAGTGATTGATTATTTGAAGATGAAATAATTGTGGGTGCTAATCGTGACATGTGCATGACTGACAATATGATAAATTCTATATGTATTTTTCGTGATTATCTAGTCATGCATTATTTATTATTATTCACTGAGTTTGGTGAAACTCACCCTCCCCTTCCATAAATTTGTTCAGGAAGTAGAAGTATCGTTGGTTCACAAAGGCTCTGCCTCTTTCTCCATAGAGATACAGTATTTAATACCAGCTCTGAAAATATTAGTGTAAGAATTATTTGAGACGTCGGAATATTTAGAATATTTTAATTTAGTTCCACAGTCAGGGCGATAAATCAATATTTGGGTATGTAAAAAAAATTTGTTGTATGTTGATAAGTAACCTGTGAAATATTTTTCTGAAATTTAGAGAAATTATAATAGGAAAAATTTGACCATATTATGACCAGTGAATTAGCATAAAATCTGTTTTATTTAAATAAGTGTGAGCCCAAGCTGTGATTTGAATGTGATGTTGAAGCTAGGCCAAGATTGATACTGTCTGATTATTGAGTAGTGTCATAATATGGGCTTACTGTTTTCAAAGTCAAATATTTATAAAAATAGATTTTTGATAGTTTAGGCTTACTATAGGTCTCAGGGACCTTAAACTTACTCAAGTCCTAGTGCCGCTCCAGCCCACGGTTTAGGTCGTGACAAATTACCCCTACTACCGCCTTTGAGTTTCCTAAGGCTTCATTTGTATGTAACTGCCAAGTTTTACAGTTGGGGCTTGGTAGTTTGGCCCCTAGGTCGCCCTTTTTCATTTCACTAGAAAATTCAGCCACAAAGTCAGCAAGCATATATGCCTTCATTGTAGTATGAGTTGCGTATCTAATATCAAATTTGCCCAATCTGATCAACCACTCCACTAACCTTTTAGAGCTTTTAGCTTAGTGTAGAATTTTCTTCGAGGGATAATTAGTTCAGACAATTATAGTGTGAGATTGAAAGTAATGGCACAAATGGTTGGTCAATGTCAAGATGGTGAAAGCTAGCTTTTTTATATTTGGATATTGTAGCTCGTATCCCTTTAAGACCTTAATTACATAATAGACGAAGTATTATTTTCTTTATTCTCTGATCAATATTGAGGTGATAGTACATTGAGCAGCAACTAAATACAAGTATAAGGGCTCATCCTTCTTTAGCCTTCTTTGGATGCTTGTAGGTGTCTGCATCTCCAAGATCGCTTGATCTTCTCAGGGTTTGCTTAAATCCCCCTTTGTAAGATCATGAAACCTAGTAACTTCCTACTTTTACCCCAAATGTGCGTATGTCTAGGTTAAGCTTCAAATTAAATATGTTCAAGATCTCGAATGCTTCCTATAAGTCTCTAGGATGGTCTACATCTAGTATACTTTTTACTATTATGTTGCCTACATATAATTCTACAATTTGCCCAATCTAATCTTGATACATTGAGCAGCAACCAACCTCTGATATGTAGCTACAACATTTTTTAGGTCGAAGGGCATGGCTTGATATTAGTAGATTCCTCGACCTGTGACAAAGCTCATCTTTTCTTCATCAAACTTGTTCATTCTTATTTTATGGTACTCGGTTGTGGCGTCTACCAAACTATACACCTCATAACCAGTTGTTGAGTCTACCAGCTGATCTATATTGGGCAAAGTGTAAGAATCTTTTGGGCATGCATTGTTCAAGTTAGTGAAATCAACATACAGCTTCCATTTCTCACTGGACTTGGGGACCAAAACCACATTTGCCACCCATTCTGTGTATGAATCCCACCTTCAAAAGCTTATCCACCTCCGCTAGTATAATTTGTCATCTTTTCGGGTCATGATTCTGCTTCTTTTGCTTTATTAGTTTGAAGCTTGGGTCAATGCTAAGCCGGTGGGATATGGTTGTAGGATTGATGCCAACTATATCTCCCACAGTCTAGGCGAAATTGTTAGTATGTTCTTCTAAGACTACCTTAATATTATATTAAACCTCTCTTGACAAATTAGCTCTTAGTGTTAACTTCTTCCCCTGTCTTACTTCTCAAGTGACTAGCTCGCTTATTGGTGTTGGGCTGGAATCTTTACTATGTTTAGGAATGTCAAAAGGTTGATGCTCGGACTACTTTGTGGCCAACTGGTCTTCTGGCATCCACATGACTGGTAGGGTGAGAGGTAACCCTTTTAGTGCTAGCATGTATGCTTCCTAAGCCACCTTTTGGTTCCCTCTAATAGTAACAACTTTGCCTTTGTCGGAGTAAAACTTCATGGTGAGGTACCTAATACATGTGGTAGCTTCTAGTTCATACAAAGCTGGTCTACCTAGTATGGCATTGTATGGGAATTGAATGTCTGCAACCATGAATTTCAACTTGAGCTTTCTCGATGAGATTTCTATTCTGAGATCTCGAGCTATGTCTATGAACCCGGATACTTGAACGGGCTTTCTTGTTAAGCCAACCAAAAAGGTTCAAATGGGCTTCAATTTCGCTGGATCTAACTTTAAAGCTTTGACCATCTCCATGATCAGAAAGTTCACTGTGCTACCTTCATCTACAAAAGTCCTTTTTACTAAGAAGTTCTCCAAAATTCCCTCAACTACCAAGGCATCATTATGCGAGGTGTCGACAAGTTCACCATTAGCCTCAGAGATTGATAGGGGAGGTCTAACTTCAAAGCTTTGACCACCTCCATGGTCAGTAAGTTCACTACGCCCACCTTCATCTATAAAAGTCCTTTTTACCAAGAAGTTCTCCAAAATTCTCTCAACTACCAAGGCATCATTATGCGCGGTGTGGACAAGTTCGCCATCAACCTCAGAGATTGATATGGGAGATCTAACATTTGTTTTATGATGAGGTAAGATGGAATAGATTTCCTTAGCTCTCTTCTTTCTGGACAAATTACTATCTCCCCCTAATGAACCACAAAATACGGTGTGGATGGAGCCCAGGGTGTGGCACTCTCAAATTGGCTTGCCCCTCAGTTCACCTTCTAAGCGAGATTCTCCAACAAACTGTTTTGGTTTGCCTCTTTAAACAATGTACTCTATCTCCTTATTTAGTTTCCAACAGGCCTCAGTCTCATGGCCTACATCTCTATGAAACTTATAATATTTTCTCTTCTCTCAGTGACTCGAGGCATCTTCCTTTATTTTTTTGGGATAGTAGAATTGGATTCAATTGCCCTGTTCTCTTATCCATGATAATATCTCCTAGTGCAACCTATTTATTTGTGTGAACTCCTAATCTTGTTGGGATTTATTGTGTCTTGAGGATGGAGTTCGGACAGAGTAACTAGTTCATTAGGGTCAAATGGTGATCTCCTTCGTGGTGATCATCGACGGACTGGGGGAGAATGCTTTTTGTGCTTGTGCCTTTCTTCTCTAGGCGAACTGTGTTGTTGAGCCTCATAGACTTCATCTAACTTTATATACTTATGGGCGCGGGCCATAAACTCGACAAAGGTTAGTGGAGGGTGTATGCTTATGCTTTCAAATAACCTGTTGTATCTGCAATTTTCGGCCATAGCACTCACAGCTACTTTATCATTCAAATGTTTTACCTACATTGTAATCCTCTGAAACTTGGATATATATTGTCTTAAGGTCTATCCTTCTTCTCATTTTAAATCCACCATATCAAAGGAGATTTTTCTTAACGGGACACATGTTACAGAGCAGGCTCAGAATGTAGTAGCTAATTGGGAGAAAGAGTGGATGGATCTTGTTTTGAGTGTTTGATACCATTCTTGTGCCGCCCCTTTGAGAGTAGTCGAGAAAACATTACACACTAGATCCTCTGAATTCCTCTGAATTGGTCTGTAAATATATCATAGTTTGAAAGGTTGTAAGGTGACTTCTGGGACCGGTAGACCCATCATAAGAAAGGAAAGTAGGGAGCTTAAATTTTGGTGGAAAAGTCGAGGCTAGGATATCAGGCGATAAAAGCAAATGTTATCGGAGGCCATAGTCTCTTGTTTCCCTTACTTCTCTACATTTTTTAGCCAGCTGTTTGACAGCATCCCGGAGATTGGCCTTGCCCAATATTGGTTGGATATGACTGAACTCCTGATTATAGTGATTAGCCATCTTAGGATCTACTTTCGATTCAGCCTCCTGGTATCAGTCAAATATAATGCGGCTTTAGTGTTTAGGTGAAAATGGATGGAGATTGTCATCTTGATGAGGCGGGTTCGCCAGCTTTGAAGGTGGCGTCAATTCATTAGTAGGCAGAGGGTTCTCCAGGAGGCGTTTCAATACTGTGGTAAATTGGCAATAAGCTTGAGCAAAGGCAACTGCAACTTGTGAATCAGTGGTTGATGTAAGGGTGAAGGTGAGTTGTTGGTTGGCCTCGCCATTAGCATTGTCTTGGCCTTCTATGGTAGGGTGCTCAGTTGGGTCGGTGGCCATGAGAATCGAGAAAAGACTGTAGGAATTTTTTAGGATTTGAAGGTGTATTCCACATTCACCACACTAATTGTTAAGCTCTCAAAATTTATTAAATAATGTATTGTGAAAATCCCGTACTTAAGGTGAATTGGAGATATATGTACTGGAGTCCAAATAATCTGTATAGGATAAGAAATATAAGTTTTATATTATCTATTTAATTAGAGTCAATTTAGGAGTTTAATTTTATATTTTATTGTATTTTATTATTATATGTGAACATTTTCTTTTATTTTTTATTGTCATCAAATGTTATATTCGTCAATTGGAAAGGTCCTTATTATGGTTCCAATGATATTTAGGGTTCAAAGACCCATAGTTATAATGATTGTTAATTTTATTACTTGACATAATGAAATTTGAGATTCAAATTCCTCTAATAATTTTGTATATAATTGTTAATAAAACCGTAAGAATACATTTATATTTTAGCTTGCGATGGATTTCATATGATTATAATATCTGTCGAGTCATAGCAATATTAGAGTCATGAAATATCATCAAATGCATCACTCATCAATTTATATAACTTGAGATCAAAATTTACTTAATTCCAATCAAATTTCATAAACAAGGTTATTAAGGTATTTTCATCTAATCCTATCATAGAATTATAATAAACACACTCCAAGTGTCGTAATAAAATCTATTAGAACTTATAAATAGACATTAAGCACCAATTACAAAGTCATATACAAAACCGAGGTCTAACCCAACAAAATCAAGTTCTATCATTAAAATATAGTCAAGTGATAAGTGTATATATGTTTTTGCAATAAATTTAAATTCAAATATCCCTTCTCAAGACTAAAAAAAATTTACTAAAAGAGCAATCATGTTTTGAAGCTCAATCAAACAAATTATTGCATTCAAATTTTGTACGTATAGTCACCAATATGCCTAGGGTCGATTCTTAGTATTGATTGCAATTAATTTTAAAGGGGCAATAATCAAAATTTAAAAGTAAAAAAAATTCCTAAGTTGATATAAGAAAGAAAGTAAATTATCTTAAAGTTAAGGGTATTACAATAGATAATTTTAATATTTAAAAAATCCGTGTCACAAATTCCCAATTTATGAAGGAAATTACATTCAAGACAAAGTGGTCTAATTATTTTTAAAAAAATTATAATCTTAGATTCCGTTTATTTCCGTAAAATAACTTATAGGAAAATAACTTATTGAAAAATATTTTTCAAATTATCTATTTTTTATTGTTTGGTTGTAATATTGAAATTAATTAAAAAATTAAAATTTCTATCTCATAATTATAAAAATATTATTAATAACAAAAATTTTATAATTTAAGAGTTTTAATGTTAAATATGAAAAAAAATAAAAAAACTATAAATTATAAAAGTCACCGGTAGCCAGTGGTGGTAGTCGACAGTAAATGGTGATTAGTAGTAGTGACTCATGATTAATAAATTAAAATTATAAATTTATAAGATTTGTTAATATCCAAAAAATATTTTATTCTCTTGAAAATAGGAAGTTATTTTCTTTAAAAAAAATTACTTAATTTTTCTTTGACAAAAAAAATATTTTTCTCTAACTTATTTTTCTGAGTATCCTAAATAAAAAAATTATAAAAAATATTTTCAAGCAAATTATTATAAACGGAGTACAATTCACGGCAAGTTTATTCTTGAAGGAAATTGACTAAAAATTAAAGGCTGCCGTTAGAGCAACAATAGGGGATCAAATTGAAAATTTGACAAAGTTTAGTCAGTCAAATTAAATTTTGTGGTAGTAAGAGTAATTAGACAAAGAAGAAACCAATCATCGACTCCGTCCCCCTTCGGAAATATCAAAACCTAACCTAGATTAAGAACCAGACCAATTATCGGTTCACCCAAAAGCTCCCGTCAGCTGCTGGTTTATACGGCGACCGGACCTGCAAAAAGCTTCGGTTTATCTTCTTGCAAGACTAATCCACGAGCAGATCACCGGTGATTGTGAAACCAGAAACCAATTGGGTCGATTACAAACGAGTCGCTGCTGTTTAACCGGTCTGCCCACTTTTTATCTTTTATTTATTTTTATAAACCTTTCTTTCTTTTCTGCAAAACCCCAGGCATGACAATTTTTAGAGTGTTTGAGCTTGTTTTGTTTCTGAAATTCTGGAATTATGATAAACATTTATGGGTTCTTAGTTCTTCTGAATTATGATAAACATTTTAAGGGTTCTTAGTTCTTCTGAATTTCTTTTGATGATTGTGATTTCAAGAAATAGTTTTCCATTTCCTTATGTAGCCATTATTTTTGTTATTTCTAAGGTCTTATGTTGGATGGCGTCAACAAGTTCAGGCCATAAACAAGATGTGGGTTGGAAACATTGTGAAACGCTGAACGAAGGGGGAAAGGTGCACTTAAAATGCATGTATTGTGGTAAAGTCTTCAAGGGTGGTGGGGTTTTCAGGTTTAAGGAGCATCTTGCAGGTCGTAAGGGTGGAGGCCCAATGTGTCTGAGGGTTCCTCCTGAAGTTCGCATTTTGATGCAACAAGTTCTTGATGCCCATTCTGCAAAACAGATCCAAAGACAGAATAAGGCTTTGGCCAATCAAGAACCAATACCTTTGGCAGTTGACTTTGATACTCCACTAACTGTGCGTACTACCCGCCAAAAAAAGGACTTGGCTTGGAAATATTGCCAAATGTTGAAACAGGGTGATAAAGTGCAACTTAAGTGTAAATATTGCGGTAAAGTGTTTAAAGGTGGTGGCATTCATAGATTAAAGGAGCATCTTGCTGGTCGAAAAGGCGCTGCGCCTGTGTGTGTCCAAGTTCCACCGGATGTTCGCCTTTTGATGCAAGAGAGTTTAAAGGAGGTTGTAGAGAGGCAAAAGAAGAAACAGAAAGTTATTATGGAAAATGTGAACAATGTTGGGACATCTCCAGCTCGTAACGGTGATGGAGATACATTTGGTGATGGTGATGGTGATGGGGATGGTGATGATGATGATGATGATGATGATGATGATGATGATAATGATGATGATGATGATGTTGATGATGATTATGAATATACTGAAGCTCTGGGTTCAGTTGAACTGAATTCCAATGTCTCATTGGATGAAGAAGTTAGGATAAATCGCGGAACTTTGGACAAAAGGAAGAGGGGAAGAGGTAAAACTTCTGCAGTTGTTGTTCAGGTTGATCCTTTGAATGCTGTGAATTTGAAAATTGTGGAGAAGCCTATTCACATGACAATGGGTCGATTCCTTTATGATATAGGAGCAAATTTAGATGCATTGGACTCAATCTATTTCCAACGGTTGATTGATATGATTTCTTCTGGAATGTCAGGGGTAGTAGCTCCTTCGCATCATGATCTCCGTGGTTGGATATTGAAAAATTTAGTTGAAGAAATGAAAAATGACATTGATCAATATAAGAAAGTATGGGCTAGGACCGGTTGTTCCATCTTGGTTGAAGAATTGAATTCAGAAAGTGGTAGAACCATACTAAATTTTCTGGTGGATTGTTCTCAAGGAACTGTATTCTTGAAATCTGTGGATGCATCACAAGCCATATACTCTACAAATGATCTGCACGCGTTGCTTAAACAGACAGTGGAAGAAGTTGGTGCCAATTATGTTTTGCAGGTGATTACTAATGGTGATGAACATTATAATGTTGCTGGCAAGAAACTGATGGATACTTTTCCTTCTCTGTATTGGGCTCCTTGTGCAGCTCGTTGTATTGATCTAATACTAGAGGATTTTCGGAAACTCGATTGGATAAATGGAGTAATTGAACAAGCTAGATCTGTCACAAGATTTGTATACAACCATGGTGCAGTTTTGAATATGATGAGAAAGTTTACAGGTGGAAAAGACATCGTGCAACAGGGATTAACTCGTTCTGCTACTAACTTCACCATGTTGCAAAGGATGGCTGATTTTAAACTCAACTTGCAAAATATGGTTACTTCACAGGAATGGATGGATTGCCCACATGCGAAGCAACCAGGAGGATTGGCAATGTTAGATATTATTAGTAATAGGTCATTTTGGTCCTCATGCATTTCGATCATCCGTTTAACAAGTCCGCTCTTACGGGTTTTAGGAATAGTTAGTAGTAAAAAGAAAGCTGCGATGGGATATGTTTTTGCAGGCATGTATCTAGCTAAAGAAACAATTAAGAGAGAACTAGTTAAGAGAGAGGATTACATGACCTATTGGAATATCATAGATAATAGGTGGGATCAACAAAAGCATCCTCCTCTTCATGCTGCAGGTTTCTTCCTTAACCCGAAGTTCTTTTATAGCATTGAAGGAGAAGTGCATAATGAGATTTTGTCAAGAGTGTTTGATTGCATAGAGAGATTGGTACCAGATGTGGATATCCAAGATAAGACTGGGAAAGAATTAAACTCATACAAGAATGCTGTTGGAGATCTTGGGAGGAAGATGGCAATTAGAGCAAGAGAAACTCTGGTTCCTGGTGAGGAGCTTTTTTGTCAGATTTTTTATATTATCAATTATAATTATAGTATTATGGGATCAATTCCTTTTTTTTTTTTCCCAATGGTTTTTGATAAATATGGTAGTTTCTTTCAGGTTATGCCTTAAGGCTGTCTCTCACAATTCATGCTTGCAATTAGAATATGGCATCCACCCTTCAAATACATCTTTCAATTTGTATCAGAGTTTGGACTTGCAAATTTTAGTTCTTTAGTATTTATGTTTAGCTGATTTCTGTGACATACCTTTTTTTAGCTGAATGGTGGTCTACATATGGCGGTGCCTGTCCAAATTTGGCACGTTTGGCCCTTCGTATACTCAGTCAAACTTGTAGTTCAATTGGGTGCAAGCACAATCATATTCCTTTCGAAAAGGTACATGCCACCAAAAACTGCCTGGAGCGTCAAAGGCTGAGTGATCTTACCTTTGTACAGTACAATTTGCGTCTCAAGGAAAAGTAAGTAGCAAGCCAATGGCCTGTAACCATATCTATAGTTGGTATTTTGACAGTTTTTTTTGAAAATAAAATCTCGCTCCTTTCTTAACTGACTTTTACTCTAGGGTGGATGAAAAAAAAAACCAGCTTCCTTTGGACCCTATATCATTTGACAATATTGGTCTCGTTGAAGACTGGATCATGCAAAGTGAGCTTTATTTGGAAGACCATGACAACGGAGATTGGATGTCTCTAGTTCCCCCTCCTTCTGCTAACACAGGATCACCTGTTGATGTTGTTGAAGACTGGGGTGTTGGTAATATCGGTTTTTAGATTTAAAAAATAATCCCTTAACTGCTCTTTTCATAATGAAATTAAAAGCATGGTTAAATTTGCAGGGTTTGATGATTTCGAGATTTTTGATGGACTGAAGGAATTTAAGTAAAAAGGACAACGAAGATTGATTTAATAACTAAAGCATCGTCGGTGTTCCTGGAGAATTCTTGCTTGGCTATAAACTGCAGAAAGGTATTGTAGTAGATGTTTATGTTTGAAGCTATTGTACAGCCCTGACCAAGTATGATGCTCTGTTGTTTATGCTCCTATATGAACTTAGAAAATATTATAGTTTTAAGTCAAATATTGTTGCTTTAGTTTATTAGAACCTATGAATTACTCTCACTTGAAGTTTGAAGGGTTTATCTAACTATCATGTGGATACTAGTGTTTAAGATTGTGAATTCAGGCAAGCAGGTGAAGTACTCTTGCAGTTTATCCTTTTCTCTGTTTTTTATTATTATTATTATTATTTTTTTTTTTTTTTGGTGAAGGGCCATTCCACTCTTGTGTTGCTTAGAAAGCAACTAAATTGGTGGGATGATGCAAAATATCACACATTTCAGTGCTGTGATTTTGGAATCACAGTTTTATCTTCAGGAGAAATGGATATTTCATCTGTGATTGAGGAAATTACCAGCTTTTGTTATTTTTCATTATTATTATTATTATTAATATTATTAATATTGTCTGAGAAACAGGAGGTAGTTGTGAAACAACAAAACAAGATTTCAGCAAATCTGTTGACATGCTGCTCCCTCATCCTTCTCTTAGGGCAAAGCACAGTTTGGGAAAACCGAACTGCAGACCGACCGGGTTGGGTTGATTTGATATTTTAAAAATCAGTTTTATTTAGTTTCACTAGAGAATATTTTTCAGTTGAGTTTGGCTTTTATTAAACTCCAAAATGAATTCTAATTTGCCAAAAATAGTTAAGAGTTCTAATTGGATTGAACTGGTTCGATTCAGTTTTGGTTTATTTTAAATCTAAAAAAATTTTGGTTGGTTTGGTCTGGTTTGGTTTGAACCAACTGATTGAATACTCAGCCCTACACTTTATTTTAAAATCTCATGAATATAAAAATTTCCTCTCCCTAATCCTTTAGAAAAAAAAAAAAAGAAGGAACCCATCCCTCTCGGAAACCTTTGTTCTTTATTGGTTGACATCCTATATAGGTTATGTTTCATTAGGCTTACCATCCCATTTATGAATGTATTTGAGGAGTTTTATAAAAAAATTTTAAGTATTTTTGTTGAGTTAAAAATTTTTCTTTTCATTTGATTCTGCTCGATTTGAAAAAAAAAAAAAAAAAAAAAAAAAAAGAAAAGAAAAGAAAAGAAAAGAAAAGAAAATCTCCCTACTTTGCCTGCTTGTATCTTCTGTATCTCTTTACACACACCAATAAGGTAGTCCATAAAATGTGCAATTTTGATACCAAAATTCGATTTTCTTAATATTGGTTTGGACTAGCCAGTCGAACCAACTGGTTAAACCGCAAACCGGCTGTTGGTTTGATGAAAAATCATGTTAAAATGATTAAAAACTGGTAAGGACTGCGTCATTTTTTAATGTTTGCATGTTTATAGCTTAGATGTTGTATTTGATATGTTTTTGTATTTGTTGTGGACGATGAATTGATAATTTAAAGTTTTGGACCAAGCAAGTATATGCTCAAACTGCTCAAAAACTTTCCAAGCGGCAGACTTACGATTTGTTATTTTTATTTGTTGGTGGTTTTGCTTGATTATGTAATGTTAATCCCAAGCGAAGCTGGGTATTCATTTGACTCATTAGAATTTGTTTTTACCGTTCTTGGTGGTAAGGAGATACGGCTGTGTCGTGTCTCTCCCAGAAAATTGATATCTCCAGTTTTTATGTACCTGAATTTTTGTAATTTACGGATATTTTGGGGAAGTTGGTGCAGATCAAGTATAGTTCCTGTGTAAAATATGTTGTGCAAAATGCAAGCTGTGGTTTTCTTCTTCTTTGCTGCTTGGTGAAGAAGATGACAAAATTGAAAGGGTTTTCTAATTTCCTTTTAATTTGGATTCAGATTTCAAATTAACCTAAGAGGAATTTACCAATTTGACTCGTGTCCTGACGAAGAGGGGATCCTTTTGTTTGTTTTTATATCGGTGACGTCATACAAGGTTTTAATGGAAATTATTTTTTAAATACTATTTATTGTTAGACATTGGTAGAATTAAAGTTAATATATTAATAATTTTTTCTAATAGTTAATGAAATTAAAAATATTATGAATATTATTTCAATGAAATAAATTAAATAATAATATCATTTTTATTTCTTTATAATTTAACCTTTTTAATAATTCAGATGGAGCTGAAATTAATATTACTTAATGAGTTTTTTCAGTTTTCTAATAATTAATAAGTTTTAATATAATCAAAGTAATGAAACGTTTCAGTTTATTTTGAAGTAACAAATAAAATTGTAATATTCATTTCAAAAAATAAAATAAAAGTGTACTACCATTAATATTAATTTTAAATTTAAATAAACAATGCTTAGGAACGTTTACCATGCAGTCTCCCTACCAAACTTCCGGTTAGGACCCTTGCTATTGGTGGTAAACTTGGTAATTACAGGGTAGTAATCCCGAGTTCACAAAGTAATGAGAAAATTGCAACACAATCAAATAAACTAAATACAAACTTAGAATTGCACAAACCAAACATTTTTAACTATGCATTCAGGTAAGGGATGATACTGAAAAACAAACTCCCCTTAACAAGCATCAAAGACCTATAAAAGCTACACAGTACAAAAAACAAGCTTCCAATATGGCTATGCATGACAAAACTACGCATCCATAAAAAGAAAGGAACATTGATAAAGATAAAAATAAATAATAAAAAATAGAAAGAAAGAAGAGGCTGAATATATAGCAAGTCAAAATTCAGAACCAAAACTAATACCTCTTCCCGAGAATTACGCCAATGATGATAGATACAAATGCCACTGCTAGAATAAACTTGAAGTTGATGACAGGAGAAGCTTCTGCAGTTTGAGCATGTGTTTCAGCAGAGGTCGACGCTTCGGCAGAGGTATTCTCTAACTTTTTCTTACTCTTCCTTTTTGTGGGAGTGGAAAAGGCTAATCCGATGTCCCTCGATTTGATCTCCATTCCATCCTTGTGAGAAGCTGCTTCACCCTGCAACATGTGAAATTGTAAATAACTGTCTGATTTATCCTGGAAGATATAGCTTATTCTGATGCTAGTGCACGGCTGTATTCTTGTATACCTATTTCAATGCACAATGGAGATGAATCGAGTGTATCATGGCCGTTTACTTCCGACCACTACATGATACAGTATACTATATTTATGTGTGCCAGCACACTTGTGTGTATGTGAATGTGATCGATCAGAAATAATTTAGCATGTTTATGCGCACAAGCTGACCTTTTCTAATAATTTTGCATCAGCAAGTTCCAATTTCTGCTCAAGCTCCTTAACTTGCTTCTCTAGAAGTACGATTTGCTTATTCTTAGATTCAAGGTCTTCAAGGGATTTCTTCAAAGCTGTTTCTCTCTCTAAATCATTTTGAGAATTTGCTTCCTTCTGTTTTCAGGACATCAAAGAGAAATTGTACAGCAGTCATTTTGAATACCTCATTATCTATGACTTCCAAGTGCTAAATAATACCAAGATAACAACTGTTTCATATTCCAAATTCTCAATTAAAGATCAGATATTTCGAAGGAACAAAAAGCAAAATGAAGGATAAAAATTAGTGCTAACCTGTTCAGTGACAATGCTCTGAGCAAGTTGCAATTCTTTCTGAAGTTGCAGTACTTGATCATTTAATAAATCTCTATCATGGATTTTATGTGCATGGTCCTCTAGTTTCAAAGTTAACTCTGCTTCTCTTGCAGTAGCTGCTGCCTGAACCCTTTCAACCTATATAAGCAGCAATAGTATCAAATTTTGGTCAATAAACTTCAATTGTACATCAGAAGCTTGTTTTTGGTCTTATCTCAAGTCATAAAAAGTTTCATATTAGATACCTCTTCTTTCAGTTGAGCCTCTGCTGTTGTCAATTTCTTTTCCAAATCCTCTAGACTGGTAAGCAAAGCTGCTTTCTCAGCTGTCTCCGCCTTGAGAATGTTTATGTCAGACTTTAGGGCGTCTTCACTTGCCTTCTGCTCTTTCAGTTGCTCCTCAAGCTCAGTGATCACTGATTCAAGTTCTTTCTTTGCATTTTGATATGTTTCATTAAGCATATTATTCTCTTCCATAACTGAAGATATCTGCAATTTGATAATTATAAAATCAGATTTCGTGCAAATAAATCACCCATGATTTACCAAGAAATAACAAGGGATTGTAGCAAACCTGAGACTGCAGTCTCTGTCCTTCATCTGTAAGCTGCTGAGTTAAATCTTCTATGGCTTTCTTTGAAGCGTGAAGCTTTTCTACAGTTTCATTCTTCTCAGCATGTGCCCCAGATAGTTTTGCCTCTAAATCACCCAATTTCGACTCATACAAGGCCAGTTCCTGTGTGAGCTTCAAATTTGCCTCAGCTAACCCTCCACTCTCTTTTTCAAAGTGACTTGACCTGGTTTGTAGTTCCTCCACTATACTCTCCAAATGCTTTAATTTCAGGTGAGTCTCTTCCAGCTCAAGTTTTCTAGTGTCTGCAACTGCAGTTGCTTCATGAGCCTGTTGCTCATACAATTTTATTTGGCCTTCAACAGCATGTAGCTTCTCACTCAAATCTTTTGTTTCTGCATCTCTTTGAGTCAATCTCTGAATGGCTTCTTGCAACTCTTTTTCTGCTTGAACAATTCTGGTCTCAGTTGCAGAATGAAGTTCTAGAGCCCTTGAATGCTTGTCTGACATTTCTGTAATAGTGCTCATGTGAGACGCAAGCTGTTGAGCTGATGCTTCCTTCTCAGATACAGCAGCATTCAGCAATTCCTGAAGTTCATCAACCTTGCTTTTGAGCTGATTATTTGTCTCTACTAAGAGTTCATTTTCTGAGGAAGAGTTGGAAGCTTTATTTTCTGCTTCAAGGATCTGTTTTTTAAGTTCTTCATTGGATGCTTCCAAAGAAGACACTTTTAGCAAGCACAAATCCAACTCGTCCTTCAAAGATGCAGATTTCTCAGCCGCTTCAGCTAGCTGCTCTTCATATAACTTTACCTGTTCTTCAAGAATCTTCAGTTTGTCAACCAGGAGTTTTGCCTCAGAATCCTTGTTAGTGATGTTTGTGACAGCTTCTTGAAGTTTGATATCTGAATCCCTTGCTAGTGATTCATTTAATGATTCAAGCTCCGACTTTCTTGCAGTAGCTTCCTCTATTAATTTTTCTTGTTGCTCTAATTGCTCCTCAGCTGACTTGAGTTTCACCAGAATATCACTTTCTCTCAATCCAGCAGCTTTTAGATCATTTTCAATGCCCTCTAACTTCTCTTGTACCACTTTTAATTCATTGCGCAAGACTTCAACAAGATTCTCAGCTTCAGCCAGCTTCTTGTCAGAATTGCTTGATGCATCTTCTAACATTTTCTTTTCATCAGTTATCGAATTCAGGATTTCTGTCAGCTCTCTCTCCTTTTCATCAGCTGTTTTCAGTGCAATCTCCAGGCTTGATGCCCTTGCTTGGTATGCCTCAAGCTCAGATGAAAGTTCAGATACCTTGTCCAAGTGTTTGTTGGACTCAGATTCTGCATCTCCACATTTCTTTTCCAATGTGCTAATCTGCTCTTCGAGTTCCTGGATTCTGTACTTCTCCGCTTCAAGCAACAACTCCAACTCATTTACCTTTTTGGTAGCGTCTTCTACTTTGGAATGAGATGTCTGGAATAACTCTTCAAGTTCAATGCTGCGCTGATGGTTCATACTTGCTCGGTCCTCATGTTCAGCACCCTTCTCTTTAGCAACCCTCAACTCCTCCTCAAGCTCTGCACTCCTTGATGATGATTCATTTAGAGTGAATTCAAGCTGAGTTATTTTTGCCTGGTATTCTTGATTCTGCCGATTCAACTGTTCTTTTTCTTCCTCCAATTCTTTCAGTGCACCACTGAGTTCAGATAATTTCACTGAGAATTCTGTTGCTTCTCTTTCAGCATCACTGCTTTTCAATTCAACTAAATTCAATTGTTGTTCAAGCTCCAAAGTCCTTTGTTCTGCTGCCATAAATTGTGCCTCAAGCTCTCTCAGTTGTGATTTTGCATTTTCTGCTGCTTGATTTGAAGCTTGGATTAAATCCTCAAGCTCCAGATTCTTCTGAGTAGCAGATGCTGCAACAGCTCCAGATTCATTATGAAGATCTTCCAGAGACTTCACTTTCTGTTCAAGCTCTGCATTATTTGACAAAGCTTGGGTCAAAAGAGAATCTACTTTAGAGAAATTCTCATCTGAAATCTTCAACTTGTCTTCGAGCTCATTGCATAATATCTTCATTTCTGCTGCATTACTAGTGAGATCTGTCACAGTTGTTTCAAGAGCTTCTTTTTCTTTCATTACCTTAGCCAGTTCGTCATGTATATTTGAGACCTGTGCCTTCTGGTCTTGAAACTGGGCTTCAACCAATTCCCTTGCATCAACTTCCTCCTGCAGCTTCAACTTGACGCCTTCCAACTCAGAAACCTTTGCTTGGAGATCTTCTTTTGTTGCTCCAAGCAAAGTTTCCAATGCCAAGACATCTTCCTTCACCTGAGATTCTGAAGCTTTCTTCAGCTCCAATTCTTGGGTCAATTCAGTAACAAGAACCTCCTTTGAAGAGAGTCTTTGCTCCACATCCCGTAGTTGTGATTTTGAAAGTGCCAATTCTTCATTAACTGCTGAAAGTTCTGCCGTTGTGCTCTTAAGGGCTTCTTCAACTTTCTGGTTTTCTGCAATCTTCTCATACAAGCCCTTGACTTCCTCCTGACGGGAAGTCATCTGATCTTCCATTGCTTTTGCACTTGATTTTGCCTCTTCAAGCAGCCTCTCAAACTCTGAAGCCTTTTGTGTCTCAGATTCGGCATGTAAACCACTTTGTTTGTGCAACTCCTCGAACCTCCTTGCCTCACCTTCAGAAAATTGCAACTCTTGTTCCAACTGTTGCATCTTCTTTCTTGAGTTCTCAAGATCGAGGCTGAGGCCATCAAATGCTTCCTTCACCTCAATCAATTCCTTGTGCTTCGAGTCCTGTGCTTGCAGTGCCTCATGCAAAGATTGGAGCTGTGCACTATATTTCTCCTCAGCCTCAATCATCTGCTGTTGCAATTTCTTATGATCGAGTTCAAGCTCTTCATACTTCTTTTCACTTGCTTCCAACTTCTCTTTTGCAAGCAAGATCTCCTCTTTCATCTGTGCATTTTCTGATTCAGAATGTTTAAGTTTTCCAGCTATGTTTCCCAATTCAAGTTCAAGTTCCTTAACCTTCTCCTGTGCTTCCAATAATTCTCTAGTTGAACTACTTAAGTTTCTTTCTATCGACAATGGCTTCTCATCATCAGCAGTCGCTGCCTCGGCTACATGAGAGGTATCTTTCACATCAAGCAACTCCTTCTCTACTTTTATGAATTCTCCATCAGTCTCATCATCTTCTTTCTTCCCCTCTTTAGCTACTTTTAGCAAATCTCCATTTGTTGCCTGTAACGTCAACAGGATCAATTTAATGATTGCCAGTGATCCCAGAATTGCAGAAAGAACGATACTTGAAATAATCGTTTTAATAGGAGTTGCCTATTCCCAGTATAGGGTAGGCATATGCACCAAACAAATCCAATAAAATTTTTTGATTCAAATGATAGTATTTGTATCAATTCACTAGGGGGAGGGACAAAAAACCCCCAATTGTGATAGTCTTTTTAGGTAACAATATGTTACTGGTTTGGTGTATGTAAAAATAAAGATTATTAATCAATTCAAATTAAAAAGCATAAAAAGAAGAAAAATTAAGCAACTAAAATAAAGATTCAGTCGAGTATCATTGAGACTCAAATGAAAAGGACTTCCCACATTCATAAGTATGGAAAAACATCAAATATTTTCATAATGGCAATAAAAGCAGTTCTAAAAAATATAGAAGCCTATAACATACCTTGATAATATCTGTTATTTCCTCAGATTGAACTTTCACAACAGGTATCTCTGAAATAACTTGAGTCTCGTCTTCCATACTTATTTGTATCTCTGAAATTGTCACAAGTTGACAGTTAACTTTGAGCCAACTTAAGCAGAGACAAAGCAAAACATTTTACATTTGCGTGTTCACGTAAATTCTTGGCAAGACAAATAAAATAATATTGGCGTATAAAAAACATTGAAGAATATTGTTCTGTATCACAAATCACAAGCTCAGAAGACAGATTAGATCTGAAATTTTACATTAAATATGTAATTCCACATCCAAAATGGACACCTACCAGTAAACCAGCTCCGATATCACTGGCTATAGTAACCAGGCAAACAACAAGCTTTACTAATTTTCCAATGACAAGATAATTTTATAACGGACAAACAAGGGTTTCTTGTTCATTGTCTTTAAAAAAGAATTCATATTGTGAATTTGTTGATCCAAAATTAAGAACTACAAAAGAGAACAAATAAATTTTTATAAATAAAAAACAAAAATTGTAGCACTCGGCTGTCAAGGACAGACATGCAGCACATGCCAAGGTACATAAATAAAACTTAATTCAGAAATTTAAAAAGAAAAAGCAAATTGAGGGGCGAGAAGATGTTTTGTTTTTTCTAAATTTCAACTTCAAACGTAAAAAGAAATAGAACAAATCCAGATACATGCCAAATGAATTAGCTAAGCTAATAGGAATAAAATTTCGAGAACCCACATGTACGGGCTAAAAGCTGTTTCTATGCGCTCATAAGTCCTAAGCATCTGGCGCCCATTGAAAATTATGCATATTGTCATTTTTGCCCAAACTTTCCCATCTTACCTAACTCAACTTTTTTCCGCCGATAACTTTATTTAACACCGTATTTCGATAAGATGTAAGATTTCTTTTTTATTTCATTTTTTAAGGTTCCTAGAATTATCTAAAAATGTAGTCCAGTAAAAGAATTATTTTACTGGTAAAAAACTTATATCATACAAGGTTTCTAAAAGGCTTGAAACAATAAATTTTTTGGGCTTAAAAAGAGGAAAAGAGAAGAAAAACATCGAAAACCATATTGTTAATGTCACAAATCTAGCATGACCTTTTCCATATTCAAAAACTAAACTTTCAATTTTTCAAAGTGAATAATTATTATTTTTGTAGGAATTTTTTTAGAGATAATTATTCAAACTCACTTTCTTTTTTTTTTTTTAGTAGCCAGGATCCATATAAAATCCAAAATACCTGAATTGTTTCTCTGATTTATAGTGTGATCTTATAATGTGACACCATTAATTTTATGGGTCCCAAATAATTCCTTCTTTGATGTCTGTCCACAATAAAACCCCCCACAATGGCCCTTCAAATCTCACCCAACTAAACAAAAACTTCCCTTATAATTCTGATGAAGATGAAAATAAGATGCACCAATCAAACATTTACAGCATAACCAAAAGAGATTGCTTAATCCAGTTTTAGCTTTCTTTTTTAATTTCTTTTCGTTCTTTCTTTTTTTTCTTTTTTTTTTTCAATATCAATAATACAGAAGAACCAAAAAAGAACCATAATGGATGGATCCCACTAAAGTTAGGCAATCCATACCCATTTCTGTCCCCTCTTTGCTTATTTTGTTTTATTTCTTTTTCCAGTTTAAAACGCGTGACAGCTCAATCTACTGAACCCATTTCTATTTTCATTATGGCTAATTGGGTATCAAGTTCCTGTTTTACAAATGAACTCTAACTCTGCTATAACTATAAAGACAAACGCATACTATTTTCTACTTATTACCAATTTGAAAAAAATGGCTAAAAAGATGGTCCATTCCATTTAGGAGGAATATTATTTAATTTTGTTTTTTGAAATCTATAAAACATTCGCTTCTTATATTTCAAGCAACCACCCTTTTCTAATTTACCTATTTACTAATTTGTGATATAATGATGAAAAGAAAAATCCAAAACTTCGGAGATTATGGTCAATGCCTTATCACATCGAAGTTACTGTTATTTATGGTAGCTGGTGCCAAAACATTTCCTTTGCCTACATAAACTACATATCGTATCAAGTGTAAAGCAAGAGAGTAATATATGATGGCAAGAGAAACAAAGAATGCAGGGGGAAAAAAAAGGGTTCATCCTTTGTAGATTTAAGTGATGCTTTAACAAAATCCAATAATGCACCTTGACAATAAGCTTATGACAAAATACATGCATATCGGCTGCTTTTTACCCATCGTTTCCGAAATTAACACTGACCAATTTATTGTTTTTAATTTTGGCATGGTAAAATGTGTTAATGTCAACGGAAGGAACCACGTATGGATTGCCTAGATTAAATCTAAGAACAGTGGATCAAACTGATAAATAAATATTTATTGAAATGGAAGGATTTCTAAATTCTAACCACACAGTGAATAGAAAAAAAAATAAAACGAAAATAATATTAAAAATCCTTTATTTTCATTTATTTGGTCAACAGGTTGGCCTATAATGTAGATTTAAGCAAATTTAAACCATACAATGCATAAACCAACACATAATAAATAAATCAATAAATAAATAAATAAAAGATACAATAAAACACAAAACATTGATATTAATCCTTTGCTTCCACAATAATATATTTACTTTCCTTTTTCAACTATCCTAAATTATAGTTCTATTTTTTCTAGAAAAACAAACTTTTAAGTCTTTATTCTACTGTTCAATATGAATCTTTATCAGAAATACATTATATTAGCATTAGTCAAATTTTAAAACAATCAAAATTTTTTTTATCAGTAACTCCTACTTTTTTTTTTTTTTTACTAAAATACAAAATTCAAGAAAACTTATTAAACCCGAAATACTAAACCCAGAAAACAAACAAGGCAATGTTATCGCACCCTATATTAGATAGTTCTATAATTTTGAAATATGGATCATTTATATTAGAGAAAAACCTAATTAAAACCAGAATTTTTAATCATATTAACTACATTTTTTTTAATATACGAAAGTCAAACTAGATCTAAACGGTATGGTATTAAATTTAAAAAATTATAATAATTTACATCATCATATTTTAATAAGTTTTATTTTTAATATTACCAAACATAAAACATACCAATTTTCCTACGGACAAAAAAGACTTTTTGTTTTTCACTGGGGAGTGATTTTTAAAAAAAATTATTGTGCCCGAAAAAGAAAAGTAAAACAGTAGCATCCCAATTATTAACGCATTCCATAAAATAATAAATGACTTTCTATTTCTATAAAAAAATTGACTTTATTATCCAGGCTGAATTTAAATAAATAATAAAAGAAATAAGCAAAAAATATCAAGTGGGCTATGGGTACAATTTGCAACAATAAGTGGGGCCAAACTGATATATTTAGCAAGGACTGGTCAGCATTGAAATGGTGACACTTAAAAAGAATTCCTCTTTGTTCGGCATTGAATTATTTGCCCCCAGGAATTTCCTAAACTGGTGACAATTAATTAAAAAGTAGGAATGATTATATATTTAATAAAATAAAAGTTAGGAATAACTTATATTATGGCCTTTTTTTTTTCCTTCTTCCAAATTAATTAAGAGATTTACCAAAAGTTTTTTCCTATTTCCAAAATTAACAAATGAATTAAGACTTTATTTATTGAGAAATTTAATGTAAATAAATATAATTTATGTTAGATTCTGTTAGCGCTCATCAAATGCCACCTAAATAACAAGATTAGAGAGCCTCCGAGGCCATGAAACGACATCATGTTTGAACAAATCAATCAAGGATCAAGGAGATAGTTTTTTATTTTTTCTGGAGAAGAAGATAATTTTAGAATAATCTAAAATTCTAAATTGACTTCCTAATTTTGAATCTCCACCTAACCCGCAGCAAGCAAAGTAGTGGAAAAAGAAAAACCGATGAATCCATTTTCTTCCTTCAAACAAAACAAGTCAATTATCTGCAGTGAAATATTAACTCCACCTAAATAACTACTCAATTATTTTTCGATTTTCTTCCTTTTAATTGGCTTTTTCCTATTAAATATATGCATTTGAATATGAACTTGATCCTCATCAGATTGAAAGATCACAGAAAAGTAAAAGCATCAATCACAAAATTAAAAGAAATAAAAAAATCACGAACACATAATCACCAAGAGTTGATCATGATATTAAACTGAGTTTAAACAAGTAAGCACAGGAAGCGAGAAACAGAAAGGAAAAGATTAATGATAATCCAACTTGATATCTAATAATTATCATGAAAGAAGACGATCAAACCATAACAAAAATTAGAAACTGAAAAAGATTCAGACGAAAGAAAAGAATCAAAACGACAAGAAAAATTATACAGAGAAAGACTGCTTACTTACCTGAGAGATCGATAGAAAGTTGTTTTTCCCTCTGGCTTGAAGAAGTGCTTTTCCTTCTCTTTTTAATTTCTGAAAAACGAAGGGAAATGGAGTTTTCTGATATATGATGATGAAGAAATTGAAAATTGTGAGAGAACACATAGAGAATCTTTAGCATATAAAGGAAGACAGAGAAGGAGAGTGTGGAGTCCACTTCATAGTGTGTGGGTCCCTCTTATTAGCCAATCATACGATAGTTCTGTTCGAATGCTGCCGCTTTGTTTTTCTCTCACCTTTTGCCCTTGCATTTCTCTTTTATTTACAATTTTATCCTATAAAGTCACCACACATATTTTTTGTTATATTATTATCTTTAATTTGGAAGCTATTTGTTCTTTTATTAAATAAGAACTGATTTGTTTTCGAAAACATTTTGAAAAATATTTTTTCGAAAAGAAAAAATAATTTGATATATTTAAATTAAAAAATGCTCCTACTTTTTTTTGGAATTTATTTTTTATTTCATCTCAATTTTGGGTCCATCAAAAATATAAAAATAAACACCTGAATAAAAAAATATAAAAATAATAAAGAGTTGTAGACATCCCTTCCGGAACCTCAAAGTTAGTTATTGAAAGTAATAAGAACCTTTTTTTATTTTTGTTATAATCTAAAGATTCTAAAATAATTTTCCCTTCTAAAAAAAAACATTTTTTATGGAATATATTTTTCAAACTAACTTATTTTATTTATCCTTTGATTGCAATATTGAGAACTGTTTAAAAGAATTTTAAAATTTTTAACTTAACGCTATAAAATATTCATAATAATAAAAGATTTGTATTTGTAAAATTTATTATTAAATATAAAAAAATATATTAGAGTAATAAATTATAGTGGTAGCTAATAATTGATGGTCCATAGATACCAAGTTACGTATTTATAATATTATAATAAATTTATTAATATTTAAATATGTATTTTCCCTTTAAAAATATTTTTTCCGTTAAAAAAAGTCTATTTTTTATTTTTAAACAGATTAATAAATATGGTTAAAAATAATTTTATGCATATAATTTTTTCAATTCTATTCATCTTAAATAACACATTATATTTAAATAATACGTAAAAAAATTAATGAGGATATAATAAATAATTTACCAACTATCCACAATAAAAAAAGGAAAATGAATTAAATTTTAGGACAAATAAAAAATAAAGATAGACTATCTTTTTAGGACTGAAGAAATAATAATTTATTTTTTTTTAGAATTATATAATCTTTTTTACTGATTTTTTTAAACGCTTAATATAAAAAATCCAAAAAACATTTTTCAAATAAATCATATTGCATAATTATTAATTGTGAAGGATTTTTAATAACATCAAAAGAATACCAAATAATAAAATGTTACAAATTAGATTTTTCTTTCCCTTATTTTCATGGCATAAAAAAAATCCGCAATTTTAAATTTGAACCAATTAAATCTATGCAAATGCCAATTTTAAATATTTGAATAAATTTTGTATTTAGAATTTGAATTTAAAATATCAAAAAATCTCTATTACTCTATCACGTAATTCAAAGAGGTTCTTATTTATTTTATATATAAAAAATTTAAAAATAAAATTAATAAGTCATGGTCGAGGAAAATAAAGGAAAAGAAAATTGAATGATACTTTGATTTGATTTGTTTTCTAGAACCCAGCAACTCGGCAATTTCTACCCCTCTATTGTGTCCTTTCTAGAACGTTGAACGTTTTCTCTTTTTTTTTTTTTTTTTTTTTGAACGTTGAATCTCTTTCAATTTTAATTTTTTTTTTAAATTTCATTAAATTAGCAAGTAATTTAATATTAATTATGTATCCACTGAACTTATTTATGATATAAAATTTACAAAATTGTCATTTTCCACTTTGCACAGCAGATGAATAAAAGGATTCGATTTTTTTCCTGATAAGAATAAAATAATTTAATCATTTTAACTGATAAAATTATTTTATTTTAAAAAATATATTTGAAAAATTAGTCTAATAATTTTTATCTTTTTCCTTTAAATATATTTGATGTGTAAAATATCTATTTATTTATAAAAATATATAAAAGCTCAACTAAATTTACTTACGTGGCATGATATTATGAAATTTAATTAATTATGTGAAATTTTATTATTTTTAGAATTTTTAACATTTTTATTTAATTATGTGATTTGGAAAATCCAATTACAAAATTTTCCTTTTCTTTATTTCATAATTAATAATCATTAATAAATTTATTGCATAAATAAAAAAAATTTATTTTCTTTATTTTGCAATAATTAATAATTTAAATAATAAATTTTTATACTAATAATAGAACACTAATTAATTTTTACAATAACTAATAACTACAATATAAATTGATATAATATTTCTTATTTTATAATTTACCTATCCTCTAATTTTTTTTTAAAAAAAATCTTAATTTCCTTTCAAATACTACATATATATGAGTAATAAATCTCCTAAATATTTATCATATGAATTTTTATTTTCTTTTTTATATTCAATATATTTTTAGAAGTGATAAAAATTAATACTTTAAGCAAAACTCACTTGAAAATAATGATTTATGAAATTTTTTTTCTTTTTCCATCAAGTAATTTTATAGTTTAAATAATTGTTAAATGACATTTACATTTATTGTTTTTAGTTTAGCTAATAAGTTAAGTATTATTTTTAATTTATTAGTGTAAAATTCTTTTATCATTTTTAAATTTATTTAAAAGTATAAAAATAATATATAATTAAAAAAACTTGAAAACATAAAATATATTATAATAAAATTTAAATTCATTAACATCTTGAGATCAAGAGTAAATTGAATTAAAATATATTCAGATTTGATAAATAAATGAATCAATAAATTGTTATTATTTTTTGATATTTGTGTCTTAACATCTCTATCACATCCAATAAATCGATTTAAGGTTGAAGTCCAGTTGTATATGACAACCCTTGCTATATTTGAATTTTGAACCGTTGTTCATGTCCTTTTGTTCCAGGATGTATAAGTGCTGCAAGCTCAGGTGATACTAAAAATATATAATTTTGGTATAAAATAAATAAATGCTAATTTTTGGCCGTCCAATATTTTTATCACTAAAAGATAAACTTTATACTTTTAAATTTTAGTCATTAATTTATCAAAATAAAATGATCTTTATATATTTCTATTAGCAATATAGCTGTGTTATGCATAGTTAAAAAATAAAAGTGAAAGGATATATTGATTTATGAATAAAAAAATATTGATCATAATTTTTTTGGTCTGAATTGAAATAAATTTTAAAAATTTAGCTATGGATCTCCTATCTTCATCGTCTTCTATTCTGTTTCAATTTGAAATTTTAATGAACTATTAAGCTTTAATTATTATCTATTTGAATTAAAGATGAAATTGTGCTATCAATCCCAAAATGTTATACTCTTGTCAATTCGATCAGATATTTTAAATCAAGATTATATTTTTTTATTTTTTTTTAATGTGATGTACTGCATTAATCATGAAAATAAACAACCAATAAATAGGCGGGAACAGAATCCCAAATCTTATGACGAGCACAGGTAATTGAGGCTCGAGCTAAAGAATAAGCCCCAATATTTACTTGTTTCCTGATCCACTTAATATTAACATCAGGCCGATTCAAAAGAAGATGTTTACAATCCAATATAAGTAAACCAAATTTAGAAATATCATTGGATGGTGAATAAATAGCCTGAGTTAAAACTTGACAGTTTATAAAAATAGTATCTCTAATGAGCAAAGAGGAACGCGCAAAAAGCAAGCAGTGTCTGGGAACAATGGCCTCGACTACTCTAGGCTCACCATTTCCTTCCTGGAAACCTGATATAGCACGAAAAAAGTACCCTCTAAGTCCTTAATCACGACGTTAAAACCCACTATGTCTTGAGCATGAAAACACGCACATCCACAAATGCATGTTAGTTTGGATCACCACTAGCTACAGCCTCCACGGTCTCCGCCCCCACCCCCGGTACATGGGCTATAGTAAACAAGGCTGACATCATTTTTCAGTTTTGCAGAGAAGAACATGTAGAAACATGCACGTTAGAAGGAGATCACCATTGTTGTTTCCACAGCAGCTCATTCCTAGCCGACCATATTGTCCATATAATAACTGCAACCTGTTCCGCTACATCTTGGCCCTTTTGATCATAAACTTGCATGAAAAGGCTAGGAAAAGTAACATCTGGACTAGAGACATTGACACCTTCCTGACTCCAAACCTCCATAGCCCAAGTACACCTAACCAGCACATAGTCCAACTCTTCCATCAAACTATAAAATAAGCAGTCCCTAGTAACCTCAATCCCCCTTCTCCTAAGAGCCTCTCTAGTAGAAAGGACCCCAAAAAAGGTTCTCCACATGAAATCACAGACCTTAGGAGGAACATCAAGTTTCCAAAGTCGACTCCACCCATAAAATTGAAACTATGTAAACCCTTGTCCAAACAACCCTTTGCAAACATGGTACCTCGATTTCACTGTATAACAACCCTTGCTATCAAAATGCCATAATAAAGAATCCTCTCGAGTACGAATGCTAAGGGTAATGTGTAAAATAGCATGAATATCTCTAGCACTAAAAAGAGACATGAGTTTTTTCACATCTCATTCCCTACTTCCCTATCGAAAAAGGTCACACACTCTGAGCACTACATTAATAAAGCTCCCTCCATCATTAGCTACAAAAGAGTCACCCTTTGGGATCTAGGGATATGCATCAGCAAATATATTTTCTCCATTACCCACCCTCCATCTAACCCCTTGTTGAAAAATAACAATCGAAGACCAAACACTTTTCCAAATAGAACTTGGGTTATTATCCAAATGAATGGTAAGAAAATCCTCTGTGGAAAATATTTAACTTTAAAGACCCTATAGAAAAGCCTAGTAGGCTGTGTTAACAGTCTCCATCCCTGTTTAATAAGCATGGCCAAGTTGAAACAATAAAGATCCCGAAACCCCATATTGCCCTCCCTCTTATCTTTGTTCATCCGATCCCAAGAAATTCAGTTTATTCCACTTGAACCATCGCTTTTACGCCTTCACCAGAACCTATTCATTATAACCTGAAGTTCCCAACAAAAGAACAAAGGAAGTAAAAACATACCCATACATTAAGAAGGGATAGCTTGAGCAATCGATTTCAGCAATATCTCCCGACCAGCCTGGGATAAAAATCTATTCCCCTATCCATTAAGCCTTTTCCAAACTCTATCCTTATTGAACCCAAAAATCTAGCGTGATAATTGATAGGTTACTATATCATAATGTGAATTTTTTACGATCGATATTTGTCCCAAATTAATTTAGAAGATTTCTTTTGCTATTTATATCCATCCTAAGCTCAAAATTTTCCTAAATTTATTTAACATAAAATAAAACTAATGAAATTTTAGAAAATTTTAAAATAAATCTTAAATTTATAATAATAAAATTCTTAAGTAAAATTAATAATTAAAATTTTAAGTCCATCTTAAAAATATTCACATTTAAATTAAGAATTCAATATAATAATTTTCACATAATTCGTTTCAGCCAATCAATAACTAAAATCTTAAATTCATATCCGATTTTTTTTTTTGAATATTAAGTGAGAGAGATTCAATTTTAAATTTATGGTCAGATCATATATGAATTTATCACTAAACCATATCTTAGTGTGCAATTCATATACGAGTCAGATAGATAATAAATTTAATATCTATTCTCATCCTAAATTCTTGTAACTAATATTCAAACTTGCTTGGAGCAGATTATAATGTCCTTATAGATATATTATTAGTTTAAAAAAAACTAATTATGAAGTATTTATGTCTTACAAAATTGTTCAAAACAGCAAATAAAGAAAGAAGTAAGGGTTAATTTGGTCATTGGACGGGAACGAAAAATTTTATGCTTTTTTGGTCTCAAAGTGGCGGCCAGAGGCGACCGACCAAACCGCCCTTTAATGCTTGCAAATATGACGACTGTGTCTTTTCTTTAGCTGAATTTGACATTTTCTATTCTCATGTTTCAATTTTTTTTTTTTCAAATGTTTTAATTATTTCCGGTGGCCACCAACAAACTTGTTGTATTTGCTTCCTCCCCCTACATTTAAGTGGGTGAGGTGAACCGATTAATAAATAGAAAAATGTTTTTTTTTTATTTCAATTATAAATAAGATAAAATTTTTTAAACTCATAATTTTATAGAAAATTTGATTAAATCATAATTTTTACTTACTTTTATGTTAATTATTTATATTTTAAAAATTTTCAATTAATTAATATGTGCAACGATAATGATTACTTTATTTGTTTTAAAATTTGATTAACAACCAAATGCACAAATACATTTATGTATCATTTAAAAAAAAATTTGTGGTCTCTCAAACTTTACTACGGACTTATAACATTACAAATTTTAATATTGTTATAACCCTCTCCATATTATCTTCTAACAATTTATTTTTATATTTTTACAATTTATGTGTAATTTTTTTTAAGGAAAAGATAAAACTATTTTTTAAGGTAAAGATAAAACTATTGCATTAATATTGAAAGAAGGGTAAAAAAATGATGGAATGACATTCCATTCCTTGAAATGAGTATGAGAGTAGGATACCCTAGTAAGTGTATGAACACCTACATTTGCTTGTCTTTAGCATCACTTAATTGAAATATTAGTGAAATAATCTGTTAATTTATTTTTATAGAATTTTGATTTAAAATTTAATTATAAATTCTAGTCAATGAAAGATAATTTCGTGTTCTACAAATTGAATCTAAAAAGTCAATTTCAAATAGTTAAACTCGATTGAAAATCTCTAAATCAACGGAAAACCAGACTGAATTGATGAGGTGGACCAAATGGATTCAAATCAAACCGGAACCATTTAGTAAAAAAAATAAAATAAATTTTTTTCCCTTTCTCTCTTTCTCTCTCTCTCTCTCTCAATTCTCCCTCTCCCTTCTCTTCGATCGCAGAACGCGATCCACTCTCTAGCCCATCTCCGACCACCATTCGACTAGAATGAGGCGGCGATTGGCACTCCAGAAGACGCTGACCTCAACTCTGGCTTCTTCTCCGGTCGAATGAAGCTCCTTCTGTGCAAGGTAGCTTCTCTTCCCTGCGACGCGACTGCTTCTCGTGGCAGCTCCGATTCTGCAGCTTTCCAGCAAGCTCTAATGACTAGGTAAGCTCGAAATCCTTCCCCTTTTGCCATAGGTCGATCCTATTGCATTAAAACACAATAATTTTTTAAGATTTAAATATTTAGAGTTTAGGTTTTTAATTGTGTAAATTTGGGTAATTGATAAAATTAGACATTAGATGATAAAATTGAGTTGGGAATTGAAGAAATCATGAAAATCTGAACATTTTGATGTGTTGATTGCAAAATTCTGGCGAGTTCAATTTTTCGGCCATTGTATGTGGCAATTCTGGCGGCGGCGCCGACGATACACTTAAGAGGCAGAATCCTCTCCTCGACGCGGTAAACGCAATCGTATAATTAGAATTTGCAACCGGAGGCTAGTGCTTATTTTATACATTAATTTAAATAATTTTTGAAGTTAAAATAAATATAATTTTTATTGAGAAGTATGGTTTTAATTAAAAGTGATTGTGAAATTTGATAACCTGAAATTAGTTAAGGAGATTTTGTATATGAATCGAAATTAGTTATATAATTATGACTTAATGAAGTTAAATGATTCAAAAAGTAAATGAAATTTTTACCTTAACTTGAATTAGGAATGTGACATCCTATCGAGTCGAGTCTTTGCATAGAGTCGAGTTGAGTCGAGTTGAACCAAACCCGGTTGGGGTAGAATGGGCTTATAAGTGGGCTTACTTGAATGAGAGAAAAAGATCAAAGTATAAGGATTAGGATTTATTTGCATTAAAAGATTAAGCTTGGGTATTAAGTTATAGCCTTTTGTCACTTGAGGTACCATTCGGTAATTTTACACCCAAATCAATGATATTTGGGAACCTACCCATGAGCTCCATGTCCCATTTTCATGTTTATCTTCATCTTCTTCATTTTCTTCCTCTCCTCATCCACCTTCTTGTCAATTTTAATGGTAGAAAAAGGAAGCTAAAGAAGAGTTCAAGCTTTTTGGAGTAAAGGTTTGATATCTCT
>CANUEP010182432.1:0-18027 GCA_947857235.1 Jatropha podagrica | reverse complement strand
TGCTTTTGGGGGGTTTGGCCCCGCACTTTTTTTTTTTTGTGGTGTTTTTTACCCATTTTTTTTATTTCCACCCCCTTTAATTTTGCCACCCCCCCCCCCCCCCCCCCTCGAGGGACTTTGAGGTAATTGCCCCTTGAGTTCTTCGGCACACTTGGATGAAGATTCATTCCCCTCATTAACAAAAGACTTGCTAGTAGGAGATTGATTGATGGGTGAGTCCACAACATAAATCTTCTTTCCAATGACCTTCTCCATGAAGACATTCATGGTTTATAGTAATTAGGCTATCGTTTGACTATTGTTCCTTTGTTCTTCCAGCATCGCCTTCACATCAAAAGAACTAAAGTTAATGATGATGTAAAAAATATAAGTTGTTTTACCTAAGCATTTATTTAAGTCGTCAAAGGTAAGTGCAACTTTTAGGAGATTTTGAGCAAGAGACTTGATATCTCCTTCCTCATGAGGAGATGCTCCTCTTTTAGGACTTCCAAGGCCTACTCTTGTTAGTCCTCCATCCGAATCTAGAAACCTGGCAGGAGTTCATTTTATAACAATAGAATGAGTTTTTCGAGTCTTAGTGTTCTCCTAAAACTCAAATGAAAGATAGAATACACAAAAGTGGTCCCACTAGGCGTGCCATGAATCTACTAGCTAACATCTTGATCTATGAACTAATTATGGGTGTGCTAGGTGTGTGAAGTACACCAACTGAAAAATACAGTGCCCTTGATCTGACTTCTTGGCTATGGGTTTGGTTTCATAGTATATGCTTCACTAGTTGTGCGCTTACAATAAAACTGACATAGCAAATTATAAAAGAGAGCTTGATTGCTTGAAAGGTAAACTGATTGTTTGTATTGAAAAAAGAGCTTATAATTACAGGAAATGTAAATAGACAGTGCTTAGGAAAATAAAAATAAGGCTTCAAAGATAAAATTGCTTGATTCATTAAAGAATTTGATTTGATTTGTTGAATTCATTGAAGAATTTGGTTGTTTCTTTGTTGGTTTCCCTTGCTCCTTTTATAAGTGTATACGCTTAGTTTTTGCTCCAAAAATAGACTCAATGATGATAATCTATACTGCTAAGGAAGAGGATGAAGCACTAGAAGAATTTAATCCTGAAGTAATGATCCAAGTTTAGGAAGTGCAACCCCTAGTACTTTTATCACATTTTTTATAAAATAGGACCTATAAGTGCATCACTGGTTCACCCAGGATGCACCTCAGTGTCCTACAGCACTCTGCACATCACCTGAACTAATTTCATGAAAATCATGTCGGTTTACCGGTGGGGCCCATAGTAGCCCAAGTGGGGCCTTGTAGGGCCCATCAATAACATCTAAGGGACCCATTAGCAGTGATGACATTTCTCATGGTAGAAAGAGTTCAGAATGTTCGATTGGTTTGATTCTTGAACTAGTAAGCTCAGGGTAAGAAATCGATATTGGATCGTTTTCACTTTTTTTGGGGCTTGTGTCGAAATAGGCTCCGAAAATGAGTCCCGAGTGCATACGGGATAAATTTTCACAACTTATGTTGATGTACGTACCATTTAAACTAATTTCATAAAAAATTGAAAATCAAATTTTTATGGGGCCCAAAGGTGGGACCCATAAGTAGGGCCCACATGCCATATGGGCAATAAATACTGTCATTTTCACCATTTGCCTATAAATTCATCTCTAACTCTAGGGTTAAGGGGTTGGCATTTTTGTTTGGTGAGCAATTGCAATTTTGAGAAAAAAAAAAAACCAACAACAGAAAAATAAAAATAACAAGATCAAGCACAAAAATCAAATCAAAAATACGTTCTCAAATCAATTTTCTTCACAAAATCTTAGGATCCTCATTAGTTTAGGAGCTTAGAAGTGTTATCAACATATATTCAATGTGTTCTCAAATTACAAATACTTCCAAAAGTGAGTCAAACACACAAACTCGGATCATTTTCAAAGATAAAGTATTCTTGAGGTGTTCTTCATCAACTTCAAGCAAATCAATAATTTTTCTTTAAAACCAGGTAAACTGAGAGTCTAAAATTCATCCCATTTATATTTTCAGTTCATTTTGATGTTAAAATATCATAAATTGAGCCATTTGTGAGAGAACTCCTCAAAAACTCAATTTTGCAGAAAATCTACAGCTTTCTGGGCTGATTTGGCGCTAGCCACTCACAAGTGGCGCACGCCACTTGAGCCCAGAAATATGCAGATTTTTTATTTTCTAACATTTTTGGATTTTCTGACGCTTATGAACTCCAATTACCTTGGTATGGGACGAAAGTCACTTCTACTGGTGTGAGAACATTAACTCTGAAGCCAAAAAACTTAAAACACTCTAAATCGTGCCTAGATTCTGAGATTGAAGTGGTTGGGCCTAAGGGTCAAAATCCACGTTTAATCTGGATGAGTACGTTAATGATTTGAATATTATTTCTTGCAATGATTTGTGAATTATATTCATCTAACAAGGTAAAAATTTTTATCTTGAGCTTGAAATGATATTAAAATTGTTATATTCTTATTTTTGCAATTATTTATTTATATATTTAATTGTCATTCTATAATATTTATATATGTTGTTTATCTAATCTACTGACATTACTAACATTTCTGACATTAATTTATATCCTGCCATTTTATTGTTTATTGCTTATTTTGAGTAATTTATCTTATTGTTGAACTAATATTTGTGTTTTGATGATTTTTAGTTAATTCTTACATCCATCATGTTGTTTGAATGTGATATAATTGTTGTTTGATGAATATAGTTTGTAATTTATTATTAAATGGGGTTTGTAATATTATTTATATAATTTGTGGAGAATTCAAATGAATTCTCATTTAAATGGGTTTGTAATAATTTTATTTCTATTGATTTGTATCATTAATGAGATCGGAAATATGTAATAGAAAATAATGGGTAAAATGTATTTTAGGAGGATTGTAATTCTTTTCTCCTCCCCCTTTCTTGTGGATGATTTTAATTTTATTATTTGTGATGATACGTATGTTTGACATGTTTTCAAAATTATATAAAAAAATATTTTACATCTCAATTTAATTTAATGCCGCAATTAATATACAATTAATATTGGGACAATTAGGAGGCCGGTTTAGATCGGGTGGGATGGGTGCCTAACACCTTCCCATCTCCGTACCCAAATTTTGAACTCACTCTGGTTAAAAATGGATTAATTAGTTCCAAAGAATTAATTAATTTGAGAAATTTTTTCCTAATTTAGTAAAAAGGGTGACTACTCCAAACAAATTTCAAAACCTTACCAAAATAAGGAAACTCTTAATAAGGATTAAAATGGAATTGCAGAAAATAAATTTTATTGAATTAAATGAACCAAGCCCGTTTGATTCGGTTTACTCAAGTGACTTTTGAGAAAACCATGAGAGATTGTGCGGAAGCCATGTCATCCTCAGCCTAACGACTCCATTGGAGAATTGACTTAGAGAGTTAACTCCATTAGTTGTCCAAATATTCATATTTATTATGTTTAGATTTTATGCACTTATAAATGTCATTCATGCATTTAATCTCTGCTCAATTCTCATTTCTACCTAACACCCTTGGGTGATATTGGAGGATGTGATCTCCTCACTCTATTCGACTATTGAGATCCACCGCTAATATACATCACCCATAAGCCAAGTACCAATTGGTATATCAAAAGAGTTAGCATAATCCATTATTACTTTTTACTTCAGTAAATAGGAGAAAACAACTAATTCTCGCTTATGGAACCAATGACATATAAGCTAGCCTAAGCTCATGTAGTGGACCATAGTTCTTTCCTCTTAGGATATACCATAATAATATTTGTTTGATACAATTCATCAAATAAATATGAGAAGCGTCAGCTCCAAAATCCCATGTTGGTTTATGGGCCTAACCCAAATATCCTAGGAACAGAAGTGACTATAGACCATGAATCGTGTGTGGGAGCTATAAGGGTCGAGGTCATGCATTTCCTTACTCCCATCCCCTTTGTTTGTATATACTTGTCATGTTGCATTTTGTTGCATTCATACATCACTTAACTTGTTTTCTTGTAGCCATATAGGGGTATTCTGTCATGCCTTAGTTCTGTTGTTCAAAGTGCTGAACAGAGAAAGATTGAAGAGAAACACTTAAATCAAGATGAATCAAGATTCATTCGTCAACATATGAAGAACCATATTTTAGATGTATTGGGTTTGTAAAAAAAAAGAGGAGTATAAAAACCCTAGTAACATCAAATTTTGTCTACTGTAATAAAATACATTTTTGAGCAATATATGAAATTTTCTACGTTGGGTAAAAAATTTTTCCTGAAAATTTCGAAAGATCCCGGGAAATATATTTTGATATCTTGATTATTGTAAAAAGTCAACATTTGAAGGAATTTATGAGGATATTTATTTTAAGTCAAATATTTTCGATGTCAAAAAAATAAAATGTCAGCATTATTTGAATAAAGAAAAAAAGGGACATTCTAAATATTTGGCTATAGAATAAAAGTCTATTTTGATTCCTATAAATTATCAAAAGTCTTTCTTCAATCTTTATTTTGAATAATCCTTACCGAATCATGGCAAAATATGACATTAGCAGCATTTCATTATATTGTCCTGTGTGATCATATTTTCGTATGTCATTCCATAAGCATGCATATATACATCCATCATGTCATGTGACTAATATTCATTTCATGCAGTTAAGATAGCACCTTACAGAAAGAAAGCACCGAAGGTGGGAAACTGGTTGAGGTTAGAAAATCGCTTAATTAGAGAAGAGTCGTCGACCCTTTTAACTCATCCAGCACAATTTTCATCCAATTCATCAGGCTCTAGATTTGAGATTGGGTGTTCTCCTGTTCAAGTAGATTTATCAGTCCTAGAATCTATTTCCATCGATAAGATGGTTGAATCCAGTGTTTCCATTGCTGAATTAAAGAAGATGATTTAGAGAAGATGATTGAGAAAATGGTTGAGGTCAGCCTCGAAAAGTTCTTGACATTCGATAAGGGAAAAGAAAAAGTGATAACAAGGGATAACAAATAGACTAACAATGAATCCAAAGAGAAGAAACATGTTGGTGAAAATTGGCAAGACCTAGAATCCCATAAGACCTATATCGAGAACGCTGAATCCGAGTTAATCGTCCTAACAAGATTAAAATGCATTAAATTTCCCCAAGGATATGAGGTAGGAGCCACCAACGAATGCAAGATCAGAGGATACAATAAGTATGAGAATTGTGTTAAAAATTTCAACAAGTCCAGAATCCTATGATTCAATCGATTAGTCAAGACTCCAAGCACCCACAATGATAGAATAACTACTACTCTAGGTCTAAGAACAGCTAAACCTACAAGGAGATTCTCCAACTTTAATGTTCCCCTTTCTAGAGTATTTGAGAAAGTTAAATCAGTAGGCTTGTTACATTGCTTACACCAAAATCCCCTCCGAAGGTTCTGTCAAAGAAGTTCGATCATAATGCCTATTTTTAATTCTATCAGTGCACAGGCCGCGCCACAGATAACTGCTTGCGCTTGAGGCATGAAATCGAAGATCTGATTTATGATGGTAAAATAACTTATCCTGAAAAGACAAGGCCCGTTAATGCACTTTCTTAATTTCGAAGCATGCCATCTCCTAAGAACCCATATTTGGTCGGGCCTACGAAGACTCCTAAGGATTTGCTTTCTGAATTTAAGCAGAAAAAGGAATAAGAAGAGGGACAGGTCTCTCAAGTCAGGGAAGAGGATGGCCTATATTGAAGAAAGCTTTAAGGAAGTCAAAAACCCTACCGACTTATGTTTTTTGTTATTGAATTTGTTTTCAATGAACTGTCAATGCTATGTAATGTAATGAACTTTGATTTTTGCTTACTTGTTTAATATTTTTCTTAATATATTTATTCATCAAGTAGATAAACACATGTGCATATTTGGCATTAATTCATCATGCATGCTCGAATTTAATATAAACACAAAAGAAAATCCTTGGAATTTGTTAATAAGGCCCAACCTAACATAAGAGTTGTACATATAATTTCAAAGTCTACCCATGGGCAACGCAAAAGCTTCCACGTAGACTTACGAAGACATGCCTAGGATAGACAGGTTCATGGCTAAGCATGCAATGCCTTGGTATCCTGGGGAGCAAGCCAATGTGAAAAAAAAAGGATTGATAATGAAATAGGCAAAAGGGGAAGTGACAGATAGATTGCCACTAGATTTCAAAAAGTTGTTCTTTTTTTGTCAACTACCCAACTTCATTTCAAGTCCTTGAGAAAAATGGGTAGGGAAAATGTGTGTGTATACCACAAAACTCCAAACAAAGCATCAACGACAAATGATTGACTGTGGTTCTTTAATATCCAACAGTAAATGATCGAAATAATACGTCTTTAATCAGATACCAGAGGTAGCAAATGAGCCTTACAACACTTGACATTTCAGTTTATAAGTCTTGCACCCGCATATGTATAAGAGAATGTCAAACAATCTATTGGCAAGAGGTGTACCGATGAAGGAAGCTGAGAGAATTTCAAAATAAATCTACACAGAGGTTTGAAGTGTCGACACAAGTAAAGAAGATTCTACGGTAGGATTCTTTTGGTTGTTAATAAAGAAGGCTCATATTTCTCCTATGGAAAAGCAGTGAACTCTAGTTGTTTCTTAAGGTAAGATTAGGAGAAATCCCTCAAAGAGTGTCAACACTAAGTAGGCGGCTGAGTCTCCTTTTGGAGGTTTGAGGTCCCTCATCGTTTGATGATGAATAACACAATTTTGCCTCAATTAAAAGATAAAATTCCATTAGTTGTCAGTAAGTCATCTATAAGAGAATGGGGCAAGAAAAGAAATTTCAACAAAAAAAAAAAGGAAAGAAGAAAAAAAGAAAAGGAAAAGAAAAAGAAAAAGAAAAAAAGAAAAAAGAAAAGAAAAGAAAAGAAAAAGGAAAAGAAAATAAAAGAAAGAAAAGATTTTGACCGAAATTGCCGAGAATCCTTATGTTTGAGCCGTTAGATTGAGTTACTAAACCACAACCAAATCTGCGAATGGAGCAACCCCCTACTTACTGATACATGGATTAAGAAACCGAAGCACCTACTAAAATGGAAGCACAACCTTTGCACATAGTGATGGAATCCGAAATTTTGAAACGTCAATGGGGGGACGGCATTGTCAAGAGCTAGCATTCTTAGATAGAAAAAGGCAAAGGCTTGATTCCCAGTTTATGGACCAACTTTATAAGAGGGAGATTGCCAAACGCTTTAACAAGGGAGTTAGGACGAAGCTGCCGAAGCTAGAAAATCTGATTCTGTAATAGAGAAGATCGAACGTTCGCAGCCCAAGGGGAAGTTTGAGCCCGAATTGGGAGGACCCATTCTTGATCAAGAAGATCTATTCCAAATGCATAGTGAACTTATCTGACATGGTAGGCAATGAGTTCACAAAATCAATTAATGTGGGTAGGCCAAAGAAATTTATAAATATAGTAATGACTAATTAGAAAATTATATTTTATCAGTTGATTGAATATAATTTATTTTTTTAAATAAATACATATAAATAATTAAGCATTTTGAAATTTGAAATTTTTTTTTTTTAATTTAGTGACAGGTTAATTAAAAAATTTTTAATTTTATCCGTTGATTAAAATTATATAATATTAAGATTGGCATATTTATTATTTTATATAGTGGTTGATTAAAACTTTCACTGTTAGCATCCGTATATGAATTAGTTTCACAAAAAAAATTATTAATGAATAAAAATTTGGACATATTTATTAATGAATAAAAGTTTGAACTTTTAATTTTTCACCGACATTAATAAATATTATTAATTATAATCTATAGTCTACACAATAGATATGTGTGCGTGGAAATAGGAAAATTTCTAATATATCCTTTTAGTTAGATTATTTATGCATTTTAATTTTGGAAAATAAGTCCATTTATTCTTTTAAATATCCTTCTTAGTTGTTTTTTTTATACCTTTTTAACTGGAGAAAAAAAAGATTTCATTTATTCCTTTGACTACCCTTTTAGTTAGACATTTTATGCATTTTAATTCGAAAAAATATGTATATATATATATATTTTCCATTTAATCTTGTAGCATTAATGTTCAATGATTTTTATATTTAATAGACTTTGATGTTCTTAATTTATATGTTATGACATGATATTGCTTTCTATGAGGTAAATCAAAAACTTTAGTTCAAGTATTGAAAATGAAAGTATAGAATTATATTATTAGTCCAAATATTGAAAACCAAAATAAAATTTTTTAAATATATTATTTCTATTTAAATTTTTAGAAAGGATGGTGTACATTTATTTAGATTAAGTAATGGAAGTATAGAATTATAATATTTAACAATATCAAATAAGAGAATTTTTCCTTTATTAATCGAATGAAAAAATAGGCTATAAAATTTGAATTAATGAAAATAGATATTGGGTTATATTTTCTATCATTTTCATTTTTAGCTTTTCTATATTAAAGATGAAATAAAGAGAAAATCCAAGATTTCTCTTCTTATTCAAATTTTTATTTTTGAAATTTATGAAACTTTACTTGATGTTTTTATGATTTAACTAGATGTGTTTTTTAAAATAGTTTTCAAAATAGATATAACAATGAAGATCTTTGAGATTTTAATTTTTTAAATATTTTTAAATAAATATATAAGAATTTGAAATTTTTAAATTTAATCTCATTTGTATTTTCTATAAACTTGAGAGATGATCTTCCATTGCCAATATTAATATTTATACATGCATTCTCATTTGGATATCATAACTTTAATCAATTTAATTTTAGATTCTATGCGAGGACATAAAGTCCAAAAAGAATTATGTACTATTGATAAAATTTCAATTTAATTTTATTCGACAAGAATAATTAATGTGAAGACTAAAGTTATATTTTATATTATAGCTAGGCAGAGTAAATCTTGATTTATGATATTAATGTCATACAATCGCAAAATTATAAAATATTTTGGAGTGTGGTAATTATAAACTCTAGTTATTTTATATACTGAATTGACAATAAAATTATATCTATCTATCTATATATAAAATATTGAAGAAACAAAAAACTAAAAAAAAAACCTAAAAGAGCTGAGTTGGTACTCTCTAATCTCAGCATTTTCTTTTTCTTATTTTTACAAATTTTCTTATTTATGAATGATTTTTTTAGTATTTTTTTTCTTTTGCAATTTATTATAATCAATTTAATATTTAGAATGGAGATAAAAGTAATTTAAATTTTTATTCAATTTTGAAATCTAATCTTTAACTATTGATATCTATACATAATTTTGAAATCTAATCTTATCTATTTATATCTATATCTATAATTTTTAGAGATTTTAGCTATTACTTTTCATTATGGGCAGTCTTAATAAGAGCGAGGAGGTAAGTTCAAAGTCGTATATCCTATTACAATGGTGCATCTACTTTATAAATAGGAATTTGCAAAAAAAAAAACTCTTTAGTTATATTATGTGGTTTTTTTTTTTTTTTTTTGGTTAATTTTTTTAAGATATTGATAAGGCTGAGTAATATGCATAAGTCTCAATAGATTTGAGTAGTGTTTGTAAGGAAGACTTGAAGTCCATGATGTCAATACTTAAAAAAAAAGTCTATAATGTCAGTTGTTGATTACATTCAAGAACTCAAAGGACATTGAGTGACATTTCATTAGAATTGATAGAGCGATAAAGTGAATCATTTACTATGTATGTTTAATCCTTATGTTGATTTTAAGAAATTCAGGTTATTGCTATTTAAGTGTGTTTGATAATTGACAATAATGAACTTATGATCCTTATTTGTTTTTTCAGCTGGTGTACCAAATTTTGTAATGGAGGAGATTTTAAATGACGAGAAGGTAAAATTTTTCCATATATACGTTGCAACCACTTGAATGACAGCTACCATGACAAGATGAACCAAGTTGACGGCACCCACTGTGTATTTTTTCTTAAGGGAAAGTATAGGTTTTGGAAGGAGAACCCATTGCCCTTTTTTTTTTTAAAAGCATAAGCCATGTATGGGTGGCATGAATTTTTAATTCATTAATGAAAGGTTGGTTTGCTTTGAGATTAATTACATATTCCGTTGCAAATTTATAAACTTAGATGCTAGATTTGATGATGAAAGTCGCTACTAATGTCACAAATGAGCCTGTAAAATAGATTTGGCAAGTTTGCTATTTGTGTTACTTCCACAGTTATAGAGAAATGTGGTGTTCCCCAGACTGCAACACCGAAGACTCTTCTTAATTATTTATTTGAAGGTTTGGTAGATAAATATGACCCTGGGCAAAGTAAACCTGTAAACTAAAGTAACTACTAGGTGTTTAATAGAGTGTATCAAATTAGTATATAACTTTATACTTTTAAAGGATCATACAACTTCAAAATCAGACTGTAGTTTTTTGCTTTGCTCTGTGGTTCTTTATAACAGTATTAATGTTTCTCTTGATTTGAAGATTGGATAGATTTATGGTTCTATAACACAAGATATTCTTATTGGATTCTTATTGTAAATTTTATTTTATCTTTTTATAAATTATAAAATAATATGTATTAAATATAGTTTATAAATTATGAAGTAGAATGTATAGTAACAAAACAATCCGCGGACCTTCTTCTAGTTTGTTATTAAATGGAGAATCAAAAGCATCATTTTATATTCAATTAGATATTACAATATAAAACATGTCAAAAAAAGTCATTGTATACATAAAGTGCAATATAAATTTATCATTGTATTTTTAATCTGAATAAGAACTTATACTTTAATATTATATACATAACAAAATTAAACAAGCATAAAAAATGAGTACATAATAAGCAAAGTCAACGTGTAATACACATCATAAAGAACTAGTAGAATGAAAATCACTAAAAAAATCAAAATACCTATAATTTTTATTGTAATTTAATTTATTCAATGAAAATATGTAAAAAAAATTAATTTCAGATGACTTTAGCTTTTATTTTGTTACATTACATTTTTTTTTCGATTTACCTTCTTTATAATTTTTAAGCTTAAATAAATTATAAATATAAATAGTCTTTCATAGCTTAATATAGTGAATAGTTTTTTTATTGAAATATTTCTTTTATATTAATAATGATGTGGTGGTGGTGGTAGAGTGTTGGTTGTAATGGTGGTAGAGGTGGAGTGATGGTGTAACACCACCATCCGACCCCATAGGAATAGGTCACAAATGCCACATTTGGTGCCAAAGGTACCAACCTAGCATACAAATATCAAACTTAAAATTAAAGATACGGATTAGAAATATTTCAAGTATTACAAGTCTAGTAAATTCATGACTTAATTCAGAAAATAGTTTGAAAAATCCTAAAGAAAAACTGGAAAAGTTCCATCTGAAAATTGGACTAAACTAAAACTTGTGAAAACAAGAAGCACTTCTAAACACAATCCCAACATTCATCAACTCCAATCATCAAACTCCATGATCATATCATAATCGACATCAATTCGTATTAATATCCAAAAGCATTTCATACCATATATTCAATATATCATATCAAGTTCTACACAAAAACTTCTAGAATATAGTTGATCCATATTCATTTATTAAATAAAACTATAATGTTTAATGGTTTACATGACATATTTTATACATAACTAAAATATAATAACTAAAACTACCAAAAGAGGGATCTTCTACTCTAATGTTGGATTTGGTCTTCTAACAACGCTGCTAGAGTCTACAACTTGCGCATAATAAAAATTGACGTACTGAGTATAAAAGTTAGTGATCCTCAATAATCTCATATTGTAATGGCAATGTGGTTTTCGCAAATCATTCAATCATCATATCCAACATTCAAGCATAAAGCATGTAATTCAAATATACTTATATTAAGCATATTAAATCAAGGGTTTACGTACTTATGTCATAAATACATCATTCAAGCAATTAAAGTAAGATTGCATACTTATATCATAAACTCTTCTTTAAAGCATTTACCAGTAAGAACACATGTTCATAATGCTAAAAGCATAATAAAACATAAGTTTACAAAAACGTCTTATAAATAATATCAAATCACTTAACCATTTATTTCATTTTAACTTATAGGCCTTATACATGCTTAGCAAAATTAGAAGGAGAACACGATGAATAGATAAGAATCAGAGGGCTTAATAAGCCAAGCAGACACAAAGAAACATGTATGCTCATTCAGATGACACCCACATGCCAAGCATATGATCATAGCTCAACCAAGATATATCCAAGTAGCATAAATATGCTAAACATATTAGAACAAAATAATCTCATTCGAGGCATCAAATTCAAACCGAGTATATAATAAGAGCACAAAGTTGCATTCTTTCTTTTAACTTACTTCTAGTTGTAACGTCCGCCGCCCAATCCCGGAGAACCAGACGGCAGATGCCACATTCGGTGCCGGAGCACCGACCTATGTCACTTACTAGCTCTAAATCACATATTAGAAGTGGTTAACTATTCATAAGGAGGCAAGTAATTAACTTTTTTTTTAATAACATTTTTCTTTTAAAATAAATCAAAACTTAAGGAAATCCCTACGAAAAATTCCGTAAGAGTTTTTCCTAAAAATTGACTTGCCACACAAAGAAAAATATACACACACTTCCAATATAATTGTCTCCAAACCCCATACTCCAATTCAACTCAAATCATTAACAAGCACTTCTAAATATTCATCCACTACATTTAGATACCATCATCAATATTATAAACCCGCTTATTTTAGAAATAATTATTGATATTCATACACCAAAATATAATAAAAGTCATTACTCAATTAATCACAACTCTTAACTAGTAGTTAACTTAATGAATACAACCTTCACCATTTACAATATTTATATACATGCCAAATTCACCATACAAGAAATATCCTACCCAAAATGGTATATCTACCCTAATGCTCACTTCTAGTCCTGAATAGCGTCCTTCACTCTTACCCTACGCGTGATAAAAATCAACACGCTGAGTGGAAGACTCATTGGTGCTAAATAATCAACAATTTAATATAACAAGTCTCGCAAATGCTTTAAATTACTCAAAATATATAAATTAAATATTGAAATCACATTAATTAAATTTGAGTACTTTAAAAACCATATATGAAAAAAAGTTAAAAAAATACCTGAGTCCCCATTTTTATAATATAATAAAATTTCATTCTTATTTAAGGCTCGTACTAAACAGAAAGAATATAAGCAGAATCAATCATGGCCTGTGAAAGCACCACCCCCATCATATAATTGTGGTATGTGAAAGCACCATCGTGGCCTATGGAAGCGCCAACCCACCAATCACACAATCGTGGCCTGAGGCCACCGTGGCCTGTTCAAGCACCACGATAATAAGCGCATTCGCCTATTTATAAGGGTTGATAACCCTAGCATATGATCATAGCTCCGCCAATAAAATGGGTTGATAAGCCGAGCATTCTCACATATCGAAATACATCTTATCATACCACATTTCAATCAGGTATAGTAGAGCCCAAAATAAATGCATTCTCCTACAAATATTCTCATTTCTCATTCACCAATCCTTATCCAAAAATATTTTAAAATTAGCACTTATTATTGTAAAATCACTTAACTTACAACTTGTAAAATCCAACAAAATCAATTCATGTTTTAAGCAAAAACCTTTCTTTCATCATGCCTCCATTAAAAGTACTAATTATCAACTTAAAATCACTTCTTAAAATCATTAAATCCATTTTTCAAATAAGTAACCATAGAACTCTTTTAATACTTTAAAAACCTTCTTTAAGTCTTACTAAAATGTTTGAACACCAAAATTCAAAAGAGAAATCTTAACCACCAACAAATTACTTAATAAAAACCTTATTAAAGTTTAAATCAAGCATAGAAATCACAAAGAACATGGTTTCCTTCATCAAACAAGGGTTCGGCCAACCATGGAGAATGAAGGGGAAATGGTTTCTTTCCAAATTAATTTCATAAACCTGACCTTTGTTGTGTTCTTAGAGTATAACTAAAGTTATATGATCTCAAATTGAGTGAAACTTAATTCATTAGAAAGCTAAGATAAAATGCTACAAATTTCATGAAGGGACCATAGTCCAGATCATTTTCTAAGAGGGTGTAAGAAACCCAAGAACACAGACCAACAATCCAAACACGATTCAACACAACCAGTTTTAGTATAAAAATCATAAGTTGAGCTATAGGTATTCAAATTAGACACAAGAGGATGATTTAGAAAGCTAAGAAGTATAACTACAACTTTTATGAAGAACATAAGACATTATCTTGTCATTTTAGTAGCCCAAATGAACAATCAGTTCGGATATACAAGTGAGACACCATAACAGAACTAGTTTTGGTATTTAAATCATAAGTTGAGATACAAGTATTGAAATTGAACATAAGAGGATGTTTTGAAAAGCTAAGAAATAGAACTACAACTTTCATGAAGAGATTAGATACAAATGGGAACTACAAGGGGGACGAAAACTGACTTCTAATCCCACCTAAGAACACATCTAACATCAAAATTCATCAATTCCAAACAATTCACATAAAACCTAAAAATTCAAAACTTAAGAAATGAAAGAAGAAAGAGAATAATATAGCACTAACCTTTAAATTAAGCTTAATTAAGCTTGGAGAGCCTCAATCCTTGGTTCTCTCCTTCCCTTTGGAAGAGAATTCTCTAACTTCTTCAAAGTAGGAAAAACTAACATTAGAATCAAGAACTCACAAAAGAAATTAATGGAGCATGATTTAAAGCTTATTCTACCATCTATATTCTATGAATTCATCAATTAAATCCTTAAAATCATAAATCACAACTTACTTGTTTAGTAGCTTTTCTCCAAAAATCTTAGTTTTAATTTCCAATTCCCACTCATTAGATCTTAATGTTTAATTACCAATTCAAGGTTTAAATTAGGTGATTTGGTGAGGTTTAGAGATAGAGAAATGAAAAGAAGATGAAGAAATGAGAGAAGGGGGAGAGAGTGGCGTTGGATGAAGAGGAAGAAGAAGGTGAAGTAGTTTAGATAAGCTTTGTTGACCAAGTGAACAAAGCAAATGTTGCTAATTCACCAAAATTTGGCAAGTGTATGGCTTAGATCAAGTCAAGGTATTCTAATTCAATGGCTCTAGATATTCCTCGAATAATTCATTTCCAAATGTTATTTAACTCCACAATTTAATTAAATTAATTCCCCCAAAATAATTACTCATTTATTCATTAATATACCACAATAAAAATAATATATTCATTAGTTGCCGCAATTCACCAAAAATATTCGTGAAATATTTTAGGAGCATAATTGTACTCTAAGCATGTCAAGTCTTATATAAATTCTCAAAATTCCAAACTTTTAAATCACAGAAAAATCTTATATTTTAGGATTCAAGAAAGACATTACTACCTACAATAAACACATGCTAAATATTACTGTTAAAGGAGAATTATCAGTTAACAGCACAAGGCCACATTCCCTCTAAGGTTCGGCCAAGTGGGGTTTCATAGTAAGAAATCACTTTCTCCTCAAACCAAGCATGCCACAATCATAAATAAACTTGTAATAGCATCTAAGAACATTATATTCCCACAATTCCATCCAATTAGACAAAATTCTTAATTTTTAGGTTATAGGAAATTTCATTTTCTTAAAAATTTATTCAAGATATTGACACCACATTATAACCACATTCTTAGCATTCATTAAGCAAGAAACAAGAAAAAACTTACGCTTCATATAATAGGTTCAGCCAAAAGATGGAAAAAGGGAAAAGGGAGCATTTTTATTGATTAAAACACATCGCAACTCTCAACATTGATCAACTCAATTACATTCATTTAAGTCAAAAATCCCAAATTAAAGTCATAAGAAAAATTTGTAAACCTAAATATTTGTTCGAGGCATTTTCTCTAAATTTTAATCATACATCCAACATCATGAGAAGAGGATTTCCATCAATCAAAAGAAAGAAAACAAGGTTTTCCTCTACCCTAAAGTGGTCTAGCCAACATGAGAAAAGGGGAAGGGGAAGTTCTTTCCAATCAATTCAGCGAACTATAACATCCATCATCCTTTCAAGGGTACAATTACCCATTCAACACACATCAATTTAGCCAAAATCAATAAAATCCCCAAATTCATCTAAAAATTCTAGAAATTCAAATTAAAAAAAAAAAAAAAACTAACCTTAGTAGCAAGCTTTATAAAGCTTAAATTCACTAATTAACTTTGGTTTTCCCTTTGTTAAGTTTGGAGGGTTCTCCTTCCTCTAATAAAAAGAAATAAAAAATCACTTCAAAACTCAAAGATTAAAGAAACAAGAAAATGCATGGACATGACATAATGAAAATCGCTAACTTAATTCTTAAAATCAAAAGTTTCATTTACTTAGAACTATAGCAAAAAGTCCCAATTTCTTGAAATTCCTAGCTTAAATCTTTAAGAACACTCTTTAATCTTCATACAAATTAGTTACATCTCATGTGCTTTGATTTAATTTGAGTCTTTCTTGGCCGAGTTTGAAAAGAAATGAGAGGAGAGGGAGAAAGGGTGTTCAACCACTCAAAGGAAAAGAAGAGAAAGAAAAGACGAAGAAGGGTAAAAGGAAAAGAAAGAAAGAAAGAAGGAATGTTATAGCATGAGAGGGTGTGAGATAAGAGGGTAATTTTGTAAATATAAACAATTTCCTCACGAAGTTGTTGATGGATGGCTAGGATTTCTCCACATCACAAAGATCCAACGGTCATAATTACATCCTACTACAACTTCCAAATAATTTTATTTTTCTTCACATTCTACTACAACTTCCAAAATTTCAAATTTATACACAAAACTAATTAAACTTATTCAATATCATTAATCTCCGATTTTTTTAATTTCTTAAAATACCTTGAAACACTATTTATTAATTATTTAATTTCTACCAATACAATCATAACTTATACTTTACCCATCAAAATTATGCATGCAGGGACCAAAATAAATTTTAAAATTTTTAATTATGAAAAATAATATTTCCAAATAAAAAAATATTTGGTTCCCTTTTGGATGGTATTATTCACAGTTTAGTAAATTAATATTCATAACTCAGAAAACTCAAGACGTTATAGATTATTGTAATGGTTTGGCAATTACATTATATATTTACAAATAAATATAAAACGTGAATGATGATTACATTTCATAAATTTTCTTAATTGCATTACTGAACACAGTGACAGAATCTTAATTTATTCCACTATATTATATTTTTCATTACATTGCATCTTTGATTATAATATATTACATTATATCCAATTAAACATAGTCTAAAAGGGATTATTTAAACACATTGTTTTAGTAAAGTGATTTTAAGTTAGAGTTAACTATTATGGTCCGCGTGGGTTCTACCACTTATATTTTTCATTCATTTTTTAATTCTATATTTTTAAATTAGTGTAATTATAATACAATTTTGAAACTGCATAATCCAAGGCATTAAGTTGAATTTAGGGCAAGCGCAAAGTTGATGTTATTTTAAATTAATTACGCAAATATAAACCACAGGTCAGAATATGACTAATTTGTAATTTGGTTTGCCGGTGTATAAGGCTAAAAAATGTAAAATTAAAATTTATTCAAGGAGTAAAAATGTAATTTCAAATAACTTTATGATACTTTCACCTCTTTTCAAGTAAAATGTATACCTTTATATATACTACATATAAAAGTGGTAATGAGGGAAAAGTAATGAAAATTTTAAAATATTTTTAATAAAATTTGAGAAATCCTAAAATACCTTAAATTCTAGTGTCACGACCCAAAACCGTGGGCCGGACCGGTACTAGGACCTGGGTAAGCTTAAGGCCCCCGAGGCCCGTAGTAAGCCTAAACTATCCAAAATCCATTCCTACTATCATTTAACTGACACAATAGTAAGCCCATATAATGACATTATTCATTTTATAATCAGAGTCAACAATTCT
>CANUEP010182399.1:0-47358 GCA_947857235.1 Jatropha podagrica | reverse complement strand
TTCCTAGATAATTATCACAAGTCAGCATTAGTAGAAGCAAAATTTATGTAAATTCTAAGAAAATTTAAGCTATATTTTATCAAATTTTAACATATGTAATTATTTGATGATGTATTATTTCAAATATGACATTTATGAAACCTAAAATGAAGTGCCACTCTCATACCATTACGGAAATTATGTGCTCCAAACATATTATTTCACCTCCTATGTGTATATGCATTTTCCTTTCTTGTATTAGTATTTATTTAGAGTCTGATATTTAGCTAACTATTTCAAGCCTCTAGTGTATGATGAGAATATCATATTTTCTATGGCAAAAGTTTGTGCATAGTGTGACCTTTTCTAACTTTCCAGATTTCATCTTCTTTGAGGTGTTGGAAGCATTCTAATTTTTTATTTTATGGGTATAACAAGCAATTTTTTGCATTACTTAAACAATTCAACACTAATGATTTGAATTGAATAGTATTAGAACTTTAAGGAAAAGGAGAAAAGTTTTAGTACTTAATTTGGAAAGGGCATATAATTTGTAATGTGACAACAATAGATAATCACAAGCTCTCTCCCAATGAAGAACCCTAAAAAAAATTTTCTTTTACTTTATAACAATATTATTTCTTTTGTAACTTGTTTCCATATTTCTTTATTTTCTTTCTAAGTATATTATTTTTCTTCTTAATCAGCAATTATAAAATTTCAATATTATCATATTTTGTTCATCTTATGCAACTATATACAAACTTTTCCTATGGCTAATTAGAGTAATGAAATACAGAACACAAAAATGAATCGGATCATATATTGAAAATGAGACAATTAATCATTAGAAGTGTATTTTGGTGGAATGACTTACAGAGTTAGAAGAACTTCAGAGTTAAGCGTGGTCGCTAGCAAAAATTATAAGATGGGTGACATTTTGGGAAGTTTCTATTTCACTTGTGGGGCAAAACCGTGCGGGTCTTGCTGATCCAATATGGGATGAAACTAACTTAATTCAAAGTGGACAATTCTTCTTATGATTAAAGTCAGAGCATGGCAGTTTGGTATCAGAATTCAATAGATGTATGGTTCGACGACGAACCACGCGGAAGCAAGTGGGTCAGTGACATCCAGACCAGGCAAAACGAGGGCGAGCATAGCGTTGCTCTTGGCTAGTTTTTAAGATGATAGGCTGGTTAGGGTAGTGGAATGCGGAACACATGAATGAATCTGATCATATACCAAAAAGGTAAACTAATAATCAGAAGTGTTTTTTGGTGGATTGACTTGTAGAGTTGAAAGAACTTTATGGATAAGTGTTTTCGAGGAAATCTTAGGATGAGTGACCTTCTGGGAAGTTTTCATACTGGTCTTGGCGATCCAATGTTGGATGAAACCCTAATAGTTAGAGTCAGGGCATGACAGTAAGAGTTTGATAGTGGGTTAATTTTGCCATAGGAAAAAGTTCAAGGTTTATAATTTCATTTACTTATGATAATTAATTGTTTGATCTGTTTTTATTTACTTTTTTCTGTTGATAGAGTAGCACTTGGGTAATTTATTTTCGATTCCTTTGGACCCATGTCTATGGAGAACGGAAGAGTACTCGTTTGTATATAAGTTGCAAATGCATGAACTACCCACTTAGGGTAAAAAAGATATATGTATTCTGCTGCTGCTGCTGGTGGAATGTTTATCTCGTTGTTTCTTCTGCAAAATGATGCATATGGGTTATGCCTACTCGTATTTGCCTTTTGCGGTTTAACCTACAGTGAAGTTCTGGTTGCCAGAAGAGACTGAATTTTGTATCTATCACTTGTCTTTCTACAGATTTCAGTCTGCAAAATGTCCTCCATTTCATTCAAATTTATTCCTTTAACTGATAAAGGATTCTCATTCTACTGTTTTTTTTTTTTTTCTCTTTCCTAAAATCAGGAAGAATCTGGTGCCTAGTACATGAGCTAGATGCCTTGGAGCTAATAATTATCTATGTCGAATTAGCTTGAACTTTTTCCATGCATTTCAATTGTTATTGCTATGAAATGGGATCGGAGAAAATCTGGACTAGATGCCCGGTGGTTTCTTATGTTTTTTACTGTAGTCTTGTTCCAAATATTTGCATTGTTAAATGAAAATGCTGCGGGAATAGCAACTTTGCAATATATTATTATATTTATTCTTTTTTATTTTTTAAACGACAATATTACAATACTCAATCGGATAATAGGATCGACTTGAAATATTACGATGGTAAATTGGCTGTATCCTACTAGCCCGTAAGAGGAAGCTTCTTTCATGCCAAAAGGTATATTCCACGCCTGGATTGAGGAATCCTGGAGTAGGGAATGGGAAAATCCTAATTAGTGACAAGTACGTACCTAACCAGGCTGCCAAACAACGAGTGGAGGATTTTAAATGTGATGAACTGGACAATTGGCCATGTTGGGAAAGATATGGGCAGGGGCTATCGGATCCAACGGATTAAAATACTCTCAACAGCCGTCATGACAGTGAGGTAGGATATGCCCTAAAGACGTCCTATCAGCCCCCAAAAACTACTAGTTTTGTTGAATTTTCTATAGCCAAGCCATAGGAAATAGCTTAACTAAACCCATGTTTGACCATCAAACGCTAGTGGATCATTTTGATCTCGTAAATCACATCACTTTATAGATGATTATCAGAGAGTAAATGGATAAATTTCAGTTGTAAGAGAAAGTGGGTAAATGCTATTAAGCCTTGTTATTGCACACTAGACAAGAGAAGGTCCTCAAATGACAGGCGATCATGTGAAAAAAATGAATTGGGGGACGGTATTGGCATTCCCTTTCGGTCACATTCCTGCTCAGTCGAAACAAGTTTCCACTTTAGACCCCACTATGCTATAAAAGGTAATGTCCTTTGAAGTCTTCTTTGCATTGACAAGCATCTTCGTAACTAAGTGGGTAATCAAAACTTCAAAGGGCCAAAAGAAAAAAAAATTTAAAAAAAAAAGAAAGAGAAGTTAAATGTTGCACTGGGAGATAGATCTTTTAAACCATCTTGTGATCTAAGAAGAGCATAGATTGCTTAAAGATTTATTTCCTTTTTAGGTTCTTGATCTAATGTTAACGAAAAAAAGAAGGTAATGCTTTTCTTTCTTTATACTGCATGGAAACAACTCATTTAGCTGTCTTTTGATTGAAAGAAGGCTCAGATGCAGAAACCTCCCTTCCTTGAGGAAACAAGAAGAGGGTAGAGAGAATCTATGGTGATCGGGACGTGACAAGTGGGCTTAGATTTTGACATTTCATCTCCCTATTAAGAAAGAAGGTAGACAGTGGGTTATATGTAGATACAGGTTAAAGGTTTATTAGTATTGCAAGCAAATGTCTAACATTATGTTTGGGACCAGGTAAAATTTGAGTGGAGAAATGATGTGGGTGAATGTAGGACAAGGAGGTTGATTTTCTCTTGTTTGGGTTTGGGAAGTGAGGGAAAAGATAAGGGGAAGACAAAAAGGGGTGAAAATAATAATAATAATAATAATAATAATAATAATAATGACTTAAATCCACCATATTCCAATTCTAATCAGCCAAAAATGGGATGATTGTGGGAGAAACATTTTTGCCCCGTAAATAAGTGATGAGGTTATATTGTGATTTCAATTTTCTATAATTTAATTTATTCCCTCGTTTCTCACTTTCTCTTCTTCGTATTTCCAGTTTTCCACCCGAACAAAATGTAAAAGACGACTTACTAATGGAGAATCAGTGTTAAGGTGCATTTGAGCAGTGTTTAGGAGGGTCTTTTCGAGTAGGGTAATTAAAGCAGCAAAGAATTTTTTCACCAGGGAAAGGTAACAGTGTCATTGTTGTTGTCCTTCTGAGCTTAGGGTAGCCAGTGATCCCATACATATTTTACATATGTACATATAAATTGTAAATCTTCTTTCTTTGGGTTGACCCCACCTATGGGTTATTGGCCATCAGTTCTTGCTGTGATCTTTCTTTAGATTTTGTTTGGATTTTGTGTTCTCACGTGATTCTCATAACTCCACCCCACATTAAACACACAGCTCGCTGCCTCAGAATTAAATGAAAGTTGAAAAGTTTAGCCAGAGTATCTTACAAATCTTTCTTGTCGAGAAATAATAAGAACCCTATTGTTCTTGATAGGTTTTCTTCGTACGAGTGATTATATATTGCATTTTCAAAAAACAAAGATTTAGTACAGTTGAGTTTTAAGCCTTAATTAAGCAATAATCAAATCAAATGTTTAAAAAGAGAGAAAGAAATGTGGGTGTTGGAAAGTTGTCTCTGAAATTAATTTGTAAAAGAAAAATCACAGAAAACATTCTGTTGTCTCCTGGATTTGAATAACATTATATATATGAATATATGTAAGTGCTTGTGTCAGCCAAACTGACTACTTGGTATGGAGTTTATGTCCTCCAGCTCATTAAAATGGAACTGAGCACGGGCTCCCCATGCAACTGTTTTCTACTGTTTTTGTCTTTCTCATTAGAGTTTTTGTTTTCATTTCACACATCTTCCTTTCTTTACTCTCTCTTTCTTTCTCTGCAACTCGCAAGGTCCACATCTCTGACTATATTTATGCCTACAATTCAATGTCGACTTTTTTTTCCCTTCTTTTCTTTATTTTAAGTTTGGGTTCCTTTTGTCAAGAAGATGCTTTCTTCTACTATTTTACAAGCAAAGCATTAAGATTTATTTTACGTTTACCTTCATAATTAGACTTCTAATTAAACTGGCTTGAGACTAAAACAACATAAATGGCACAAATTCTTCTTGTGCAGATATATTTGAAGAATAGCGCATTTATTAAATATGCAGACAAAGAAGAGAGTGTATATATATATATTGAAAAAAACAACCAGCACCTAACCAACCCCACCACATTTGCTTCTCAGTGAGAAAGTCTGGTGAAAATAAAGTGAATTTTAGGAGCTGAGAGCCATAAGACCATCGCTAAGGCCATTCTTTCTTTCTTCCTTTTTCCCCTTTTTTTTTTTTTTTCATCCTCAGTGCTTGTGGATTTGATTCACCACTCATCATTACTACATAATCGAAAGAATCATATCCCTCCAATGTCCATGCACACGCACTCACTCCCTAGTAGAGTACACTTCCCTTTCCCTCCCAAACTCAGTCTTCCTTTCAAGGTTCAGACCAAATCATTCACATTTGAATATCTGTCTCCATGAAAATACTTTCATGCACATGTCCATGCAATACCAAAAAGAAACACACCAAATGACAAAAACCAAATAAACAACACATGCTATTGTAAATTCCTTTATTTCAAAATCCTCTGCCATTTTGCAAGTGAAAGAACACTGATGAAAGAAAATTTTGACCAAGGAAAGGTGAAATTGGGCAGATCCATAAAGAAGAGTTTTGTTAAACAGAGGTCTTGAAAATATTAATTTGCATACACAGATTAGCTATCATACCTAATTAGACAAGAAAATTAAGCAAAAATAAAATGCATTTTTCTGCAAAAACAAAAGGGTTTTCTTTTGGGGGCCCTTTGCTCATCATTCCAGGAATATTTCAAGTTGATCACAGACCCACTTCCCACTTTTTGTCTGGAAGCTGGTGATCCACCAACAATCAAAGTCCTTTAAAAAGCAAATGCAGTTTCTGCTCGTTTTCCATTTTTGCTACAGTGCCCTAAGTTTTATGTTGGATTTGGAGCTGTTATTCAGTAAGACTGGAGTACTGTTTCCTACCTTCTCTTGTGTCTATGATTTATCTAATTATTATATTATTATTTAATTTTAATCTATCCACTGATATAGAAATTACGCCAACATGAGTTGCCTGGCACGTGGTCAACATGTCATGTCATGGCAACTGGCTGATAAATTAAGTCATATAATTAATTTTATGACATATTATATAAAAAAATGCAGAAAAAATTAGAAAGACTTGGAACACTAAGTACCAGGTCATAAATCTCCTGTATTTTTTTTTTTTTGGTTCGTTTGCACTAATATCTGGTATTTTACAAGAGTTCTAAAGTATCATCAATGATAATTTTCCCACGCTGATTTAATTTGTGAATTACTAGATTATCCAATGTTTTTATCAAGTTACAAGAGCATCACAAAGAAAGTTATAGCCAATATGAATAAAGAAAGCATAAGGGCAGAAGAGTCACATCAGAAGACCCACATGAAAAAAGCAAAGCACAGCAAAAAAAATTTCTTTATCCATATCAACGGTGAGTGAGGGGGTTGTGCGTGACCATATATGGTAACAGATGCGGTAGGGAATTTTGTCCGATTAGTAGCGTGTTTTGAACTGAATTGAAAGCTGTGAACCAAATTGGAGCAGTATTTAAGTTGAAAGCAAAAACAATAGATATAAATTGGATTGCAGAGAGGGGCACAGAAGCAGTGTACTGTATGAAGTGACTGGAGGAGCAGATTTCCTGCCCGTCAAATCTATCTAAGGCCCTGTCGACAGTAAAAATAAAGCTAACTAGTTTTGGTTACTGCCCTTTCTCTCTCCCTATTGGCATCATACACCCACTATATTCAACTGATTATATCGTGTGATTGAGGAGAGAGAATTTTTAAAAAAAGATAATACTAAAAATTAAAGCTTTATGATAATATTAGTTTTTTCTGGGTGATGAGCGACAGAGGATATACTTAAAGAATGGAAAACTTCTTTCTTCTTTTTTTTTTTTTTTTGGTATATATATAGAAGTTTAAGTAAAGGGTCTTGGGGCTATGTTGGATCTGGGTTTCTTGTAGGGTTTAAGGGAGTGGTCTTATTCTTATTGATAAGTCTTTAAGGTAAAAGGTAAGATAAGGAAGAGAGAGATAAAAGCAAAAGACGTGGTCTTTCTCATAAACACAGATCCCTATGGAATGCAGGGGTGCTCCCCAGCATTGTTTGCTAGAATTCATTCCTTTTGTTTAGTTTAAAGAGACCAGTTTTGTTCTCTTTAGTGAGAGAGAAAGAGAGAAGGAGAATTTTATGGGTGATTGCATTGAGTGAAGATTTTTTTTTTTTTTGGGGGGAGGGGTCAGAGGGAAAATTTTTACTTGCAATGAGTTCATTTTGCTAGACAACAAAAAAAATAAAATATAAACACCAAGCTTTCATATGGAGTAAGGCAATAGATTTTGGGTATGATTAATTTATTTCCTTTCCAATGATTGAGTTGGCCTGCTGCAAGTGAGTGAGAGATACTTGTAAGGAACCTCTGCAAGTAAAAGAAAGCAAAAGAGAGAAAGAGAGAAAGAAGGCAAGAAGGCAAGAAGATGAAATCTTTGAATGATAATAACAATGGAAGCAACAATAATAGTAGTAACTGGTTGGGTTTTTCTCTCTCGCCCCAAATGAAAATGGAGGTTGCTTCTTCTGACCCTCGACATCATCATAACCAGTACCATCATGAACCCGAGGCTCCTTCTGTTGCAGCTGTTTCTGTTTCCAGTTCTGTTGCAACAAGCTTCTATTTGTCTACTTCTCACTTCAACACCCCTGGAGTCTGTTATGGAGTTGGAGAAAGTGTTGGCTTTCACTCTCCCTTGTCTGTTATGCCACTAAAGTCTGATGGGTCTCTTTGTATCGTGGAAGCTCTAACTAGATCACAATCTGAAGGTTTGCTTCTTTTTCCTTATATGTTTCACGCTTATCTTAAAATTAGGACTTTCTTTTCTTTTCTTTTCTATTCTATACTAAACCGGTTATTTTCTTCAATTAGGGATAGTATCAAGTTCCTCACCGAAGCTAGAAGACTTCTTAGGTGGTGCAACTATGGAAAACCATCAATATAGTAGCCACGGAAGGGAAACAATGGCTTTAAGCTTAGACAGTATGTATTATCATCAGAACACGCAACCAGAAACCAACAGGCAACATTCTCTTGACCTTCATGAGCCTTATAGGCATCAGGAAACGCACTTTTCAGTTCAAACTCATCCATATTATAATGGAATAGCATGTCATGGAATGTATCAACCTCCATTAGAGGAACAAGCCAAAGATACCCATCTTTCTGATTGTGATTCACAGATCCCCACAATGGCAGATGATGGAATGCCTTGTTTAAAAAACTGGGTTGCGAGACATTATTCCACTCATAATGCACTAGAGCAGCAGATGAGCAATAGCTTGGTTGATGAAGGAGGAGCTTCTGGTTCTGTTAATGCTCTGGGCTGTGGAGATTTACAATCTCTTAGCTTGTCCATGAGTCCTGGTTCTCAATCCAGTTGTGTTACAGCTCCAAGACAGATTTCACCTTCTAGTACTGAATGTTTGGCTATGGAAACAAAGAAAAGAGGACCTTCAAAAGTAGGCCAAAAGCAACCTGTTCATAGGAAGTCTATTGACACATTTGGGCAAAGAACATCGCAGTATAGAGGTGTTACCAGGTTAGTCATGAAAAAATGATGTTTTTTTTTTTTTTAAATTGGGTTTATTTCCATTTACTTGCTACATTTTTTTATTTCAGTTATTATTTTGTATATACCTTGAGTAATTAGCTCTTCTGAAATTATCATCATCCCAACCAGGCACAGATGGACGGGTAGATATGAAGCCCACCTATGGGATAATAGTTGCAAGAAGGAGGGCCAGACCAGGAAAGGAAGGCAAGGTTGGTCAAAACAAAATAATACACTTACAGTATTTATTTGGAAGTATTGCTTTTCTCACTACAATTCTTGGTCCCTCTGTCCTCCTGGTCTGACTGATGTTATTTAATCGTTACTTGTCATGTTTATGCTTCGTGTGGATGCTACTACCGTCAATGTTGAATTTTTTCAGTTTATCTTGGTAAGTTTTCTATTTTTTATTTGTGAACAAAACAATAATAAATAACCTTATTATGATGTTAATCCCAATTTGTTACCATTGGACTTACAGGAGGCTATGATATGGAAGAGAAAGCTGCAAGGGCTTATGATCTTGCTGCCCTTAAGTACTGGGGACCTTCTACTCACATTAACTTTCCGGTAATTTTATTTTAACTGTTTATAAGGGTAGTTTCCTCTTCATTACCATCTTTTTTCAATCAAGGTCACCCCTTTCTTTATGTTTCAGCTGGAAAATTACCAGGAAGAGCTTGAAGAGATGAAGAACATGAGCCGACAGGAGTATGTTGCGCATTTGCGAAGGTAAGTACATGATTTGTAAACCTTAAAATGGAGGTACTTATATGTGGTCCTGAGACATTAATTATTGATATTAATGGTTTAACATTTATTTATTCTCTCTTCTTTGCTTTGCAGGAAAAGTAGTGGGTTTTCTAGAGGGGCCTCAATGTATAGAGGAGTAACAAGGTTCTTATCAGTAACAGGAGTGAAATTTCATAGTTTATTATTTTTTAATTTTGTCTTGTTTTGAAAACTTTGCTCCACCATCTTTATGCAGGCATCACCAGCATGGAAGATGGCAAGCAAGGATAGGCAGAGTTGCAGGAAACAAGGACCTTTATCTTGGGACTTTCAGTGAGTTTGTTTCACATGCATATATAGTCATCTAAAATAATTCTCCAATATGTTATGCGGGCTATCTTCTTTTCAATCATTCTCATTTCAAGTTCAAATTTTGTTGTTGTGCTCCTGCTCATAAAGAACTTTTAAAAGGACTCGTTTTTTATGACACATCTGCTCGCATGTCTCCACTAAAGACTAGTGATGCTTTTATAAGGCTGATGATAGCTACTTTGCGACTGCACAATACCATGCCTCTGATTTTCAGTAACCTTTCAACCTTTTTTAAGGCTGTTTTCCTCAGTTGAGATGAAAAAGAAGAATAAGAAGTATTTTTTATTAAAATTCTTGATTAAAAGACCAAATCATGAAGTAACTGTAGTCTTTTTTACTTAGTTGTGGATTTCTCTTAAAAAAGTTTATTTTATGTTTTTATTAAATCAAATTCCAGGCACCCAGGAGGAAGCGGCTGAAGCTTATGATATTGCCGCAATCAAATTTCGCGGGGTTAATGCTGTTACTAACTTTGACATAACGAGGTATGATGTTGAGAAGATCATGGCAAGCAACACGCTGCTAGCAGGAGAGCTAGCTAGGAAAACAAAAGAAACAGAGATGAGTAATGGGGCACTCGAGCATAACCCGTCAGCACAAAACAGTGGAGAAACAATACAAATTGAGAATAGCAATGGCAATGGCAATGACTCAGATTGGAAAGTAGTTCTATATCAGTCGCAGCAGCAACAACAGACAAATGGTTGTGTTGATTCTCTTGATCAGAAATCCACAAGTGTAGGGAATTATCGAAATTCCTCCTATTCAATGGCAATGCAAGATTTGATTGGTATTGATTCAGTTAACTCAAGCCAGCCTGTAGTGGATGAAACAAACACAAGATTCGGGACTCACACGTCGAACACATCATCGTTGGTTACTAGTTTGAGCAGTTCAAGAGAAGGTAGTCCTGATAGAACTGGAACTGCAATGCTGTTTGCTAAGCCTCCATTAGCATCAAAGTTTATTAGCCCTACAAGCGGTGTTACTCCATGGTTCCAATCTGCAGCTCAGCTTAGGCCTACTGCAATCTCCATGGCTCATTTGCCAGTTTTTGCAGCATGGAATGATTCCTAAAACGCTCCCATGTGTACTGTTGTCAAAACAAGTTTTTGCATGGAGATGAAAGAGAAGAAAGGGAACAAATGTTGTTGGAGGGAAAAAGAAAGGAAGGGACTGAGTAGGATTTTTCATCATGTTTATCTTTTTAGGTTAGGTTGTTAGTGGAGCAAACTGGTGAATTAATGAAAGACAAAGATGGGTGGGTGGGCAATTATCTCTTGTGTAAGAAACTTTTGTCAAAATATTGGAATGAAAGATTTTGCAAAATGGAGGGAAGTGATTAAGAGAGATCTGATGATTAAAGTTCTGTGGAAATCATGTTGGCAATATAGAAATTGGCCCTATTATGATTACTTAATCTACTTTTTCCAACTTTTTTAGGTGCTCCTAAGTACATAACCAGCTCGATGTTTTCCAATAAGGCAAAAGGTTTTCACTTTGACTCCTCCCTCCAAAAAAAAGGAAAAAAAGAAAATTCCCTCCATCTGTTCCTCAGATTGCATTGCACCATCATTGCAATACTCCTCTTTATCTGAGCTTTCCTCAAAAAGGCAAAACAGCCATTACCACTAGTGGTGGGAGTGATTCGTCCTCTTCAAAGTGAGGACTTTAATTAGGGTTTAGGATTTTTATAGTCATAATTACTAATTAGTTAGGAGTTTGTCTGCTATATCATATTTTATTATTATTTAATTTTGCATGTAAAGTGGGTATGTTATGGTTAAAAATTGCTTTAGCCTTTTCTTATTCTTCCACTTGAAATATTGCACGTAAAAGCGATTCCATGTCCGATTGGGATCTCCCCCGTGTGGACACTGCTTTCGTTCGTGTGTCAAAGCTAATTGATTACATCCTGACTTATGTGGGATATAATTCATATGACAACGAGGATTTGCTGCCGCAAAGGCTGCCAATTAAATCCCTAAATTCCAAATTACAACTAATTTCATCATCAAACAAGAGGAAAATTCGTGTTAATTTGATAATATCTTTAATCATATTTTAAGGTTAATATAGCATGCGACCATAAAAGCAACCATGGACCCAACTTTAGTACCATTCAATTGGGTAATTAATTAACAAAAGTTTGTAAGTTCATTATAGTTCTAAGTTATAAAATAAGAGCTTATGATTCTATTTTAGCATTAATCTCTTTAAGAAATTTAAATATAAAAATAAATAATGATCATCATCACATTCCTACCCCATGTCTAGCTAGCTATCTACTCCAATAATTACATATATTTAGCTCAAAGCAAAGGTTTATCTTTGTCTTTTTTTGGGTCGTTACCTTTATAAATTTACTACTAGAAGTTAAAAAAAAGAAAAAAAAAATTATTTTAAGACTAGTCTTCATGCATGTGTTCCTATTACATGATAAAACTAAAGTCTATGTTCTAACAAAAGCTTGTTCTATTGTTCAATTCCCTTTTGTTTTTGTTTGGAATTTAAATGCCCTACAGATTGTAATCACCGAAAATGAGTACCTTTCAACATAAAAAAAGCCAAATGCTCGGAGAAAAATACAAACTTTGATTGGACAATGAAGAAATAGGAAACCGAAAAAACTCCAAACCAACCGTAAAAATGGGAAGTAAAGAGAAAAAAGAAGGTCCACAATGTCCGATTGATGGTCAAAAAGATTGCAATTCATGAAGAAAAATATTATAAAGTGGGGTAGGTACTTTGTCATTTTTTAAACACAAATAATAATAATAATAAAGGTTGATGTAAATTTCTTCAAACCCCTTTAATCTCAGTCAAAAACTATAATGACATGCTTGTCGCTGACAGCTTGTATTATTGCCAGAACAATTAAACAAAGTTCGTGCAAGACAGCATTGGAAAAGCAATGTGCTAAATCTAAACTGGCACACGAGCCAGCACCAGATTTTACATTGCATCTCATAATTTCAAACGTCAATTAATCATGGAAGTTAATGTCATTAAGATAAATAATTACATGTTTTCTCTTCAGCAGATCTGGATCATGCACATGCACAATATGCCAAAACACATGCACAAAAGAAACTTTGGATGGTACTTACTGTATATATATATATATATATATACATATGCTTCCTTGGATCTCAATCTTGGTTAAATTATTACGTTAATGGCATTGCTTTCAGTCGCAAATATGCTACTTAATTAGTTTTTGGAGCCTAGACTTCCTATTTTGCATTTGCAATCATCAAAACGTAGTTGAGTTCTTTGTTGTTATATCCAAAGCTGTCTGTCATACCATTCAAACTAAAAATAGAATAAAAAAGAATCTCCTTCTTATGGTCCAAACACATTTAAACATATCATTCGTACAATTATTAAAAAATACCTATGCTGAAATTAAGATAAATTCATTTTAACCAAACACTTGGATGTACTGAGTAAAAATACATCTTAATTAATTTGTAGTGTAGTCGAGTTGTTGACATCTTAAGATGGTCCCAAAGTTTGGCATTGGACCCCAACGGGTAGAGCAACAGGTGAGTGGAAGATTAAAATCAAAGGCTTATGTTTATAATTACTCTGTCCAATAGAATTGAATTGCTGATAGGTACAGATATCCGTATTTGGATGTTTGTATTTGGGAGTCTGTTTCTCCAAAGGAGACCTCTGCCACTGCTATTTTCTGGCTTTTCCTTCAACCTCGCCTCTCTCTTATTCTACACTTTCACGCCGTAGCTCCCGCTACATGACAAATGCTATTAGCTAGCCCTAATCACCTTATCAATTTTTATCTGTCTAATTAGTTTATGCATATTCAATTTGTAATTACAGAATCAAATAGATTATTAAGCAACTTAAGCTACAATTGCTAACGCGTAAGCTAGACACGAAACCCTACCATGGGCATTATTACCGTTATCGTCATCAACTCAACATCGCCATTCTCATAAATATGATGTTGCTAGTTTTTGTCTCTTCTACACCAAACTTGTCCCCCATCTCTCAAACACACACCAAACTACGACATTCTAATTAATTATATCATGCATTTCTTACTGCCACCCTTATCAAATTTATAATTACTTTCTGCAGTTCAAGAAAAAAGAACTTACTTCCCACTTTTCAGTTTGTGCCAAACATCTTTATTGTTTCAGTTTTCACCATTCCATTCCATGCACATAATTCGTCAGCTCTTTCAAGAAAATCATGATGATGGCTAATCAAATTAATACTAGTTTTAAACAGGTAACTAAGGTTAATTGCTTGTTGTTGCAGAGAAAAAAACGCGTTTCTTGTTGAGCTAGCTACGATGGTAGGTATATGTGTAGAGGGGCAGAGGGACGGGCTAAGTGGCGGGGTCAGGTTTATCAGGGCTTTGGGAATTAGGACAAGGACGATTGGACGTGTCAACGTCCCATATCTAACTAAAAATCTTTTGGACCAAGTCTTTGTTGACTTTTGCTTTTTTTGCACCTCGTGATCTCTTTCTCTCTCTTGTCTGTTAATTGTTTTATACAGTATTTATTGTTTTTTTCTTTCAATGAGATACTTCCACGTGGGATTAGTACGCCGTCACTGTTACTGTTTCAGCCGTAACCGCCGTTGCGTGAGCGCCTTTTGTCCTTAAATTTTTATATTACAGCACATAGAGCGTAGACTATGGTCATAAAGGGTGGCATAGATTCAGCTCGAGATAAAAAGTAAAAAACACCTCCGCTCTGTATTTTACCCGGTCAGTTACGGAACCGTTAAAAAGTATCTCAACAGTAATAATTATTATTACTATTCAGCGGTTAAACTTATAATTTTACTCAAACGTATATACACTTTTTTTCTTACTTAAAATTTTCCTAAAATTAATAATTTTTTTGAACAACATTTTCTTAAAATTGGTTAGTCGTGGGTTTCGCCATTATTATTGTTATTTAGCTTTTAGTTGCAGCTGGCAAGGGGAATTTAAGATTGTGAGGTGGAAAAAATATGCCCTACAGATTGTAATCACCGAAAATATGTACTTTGAAAGAAAGAAATGGCAAAAAAGCTATGTCAAGCAAATAAAACGACACTGATTAGACAGTGAAAAGGATAGACGCATGTATAAAGCGAAACACTCCAACAACTACAACGACAAAGCCAAGAAAAAATTTAAAAAAAAATAAAAACGTCAGATCACATAAATGAACGATTGATAGTCAAAAAGTTTCCAACTCATCATTACGAAAATATAAAAAAAAAATAACATAAAACAAGACATTAATTTCTTCCAACCTATATTATGATTTAGTTAAGTCAAAGATCAAGATTTATATTTTGTTGTTTACAGGTTGTATTGATGAAAGAAACAAACTTCGTACCAGACAGGAGTGGAAAAGCATGTCTTAATCTCTGTTTTTATTCTTAAAAATTATGCCTGATTAGCGCGTATATATTATATAGTAATAATCCAGCATAATTCAAAACCTTAATTATGTTGTTTATGGCTATAAATGTCGACTATAAGGTAAATAACGAAACTCATGCATGGTCTATGGAGCCCAATTTAAATCTATTTTTAAAGAATATAAACGCATTTAATTTGATATTTGTTCAAAACCGGCATTAAAGATTGTTTAATTCAGCTCGAGATTTAATTAGAATTAAGGCTATCCGCTCTTCGTTCTAGATATATTTAGTGAAATTGAATTCGAAAGCTCTTTTATATAATCAGCTTGCTTTAATGACTCAATCATAACTGGTAAGTTATATGCATTTTCTTTAATAAAATATAAACCTAATAAAAATTTTTGTTTCGTATAGTTCTCCCAGTTGGTTCTTCTTCGATATCCTACATCACATGCGCGTTTGAAATATATATGTTAGTACGTGTCCTATCACTGTCTCGTGTACAAAAAATCTCAATTTATGTGGACGTGGTAAAACTGAGATACCAGATAGGTTGTAATATATGGTCCCTGATATGTTGAACTATCTAAAAACTTCACTAATGCGAAAGTGGACTGCGAGATAAATGATTATTTATAGCAACTCTCTGGTGAATTTGATTATGCTAATTCTTATATCAAACGAAATGAAGATCTTTTCACATGAAAGACTGTACGCTTACGAAGAGATGGTCCATACAAAAAACCAAAGTAATACCCTGTTGGAGGAAAAGTCACAAAATGGTGAGAGGTCTCCCTACAAGAAACAGACTCCCTTATGCAAACATCCATCGCCTCATTTCTCTATCAGACTGTTGGACCATATATACAGAGACACCACATGACCTGTTTGAGCCATGCAAGGCCAACGAATGAGACACAGAGCGTCCTATACATTTTGGGACCATTTCTCGTATCTATATTGAGTTTTTTAGTCCTCTAATTTTTATAGTGTGAAATGAGAGTATTGTAGAATTGTATGCATCCCCATTCAAAAGAGAATCCCCTTTCTCTTAACTAGAGTTTTCAAATTCGAATCTGAGTATGAAACACTTTATCTCTTTATGGGTCTATCCGTGTAAATCTGAATTAATTGGACCAGTGAGTTTCGGACAACCGATGGAGGTGTATCCAGTGACAAATTTAGATTTGTTTGGGCTTGTGTTGTAGTTGAAGCTGGAGGTAATAACTGGGCCCCTAGTGTTAAGGCTTTCATGGTAAAACGAACTTCGTAGTTGGGACAACCTTACATATTCAGTCCATAGATCTCTTCATTTGCTGAGCTGGGCCACTTTTGTCATTGCTAATGATCGATTCCACGAAGAATAGGTTGGACCCGGCCCAAGCCATCAAGGCTTTAAACTAAATGAGAAATTGACAATGGGCCTTCATATTGAATAGGATAAGATTGGTTTAAACTCAAGCAAGCCACTCTCAGCCAATTTACCTGGCGATTTTTTTACTTTATTATTATTTTTTTTTAAAGTTTTGCAGCATCAGTAAATAATAATAGTAAAAAATAAGTAGTAATATTAAAAAGTTTAATAAAAACTCAAAATTTTAATTAAAAAAATATAAAAAATGCATTTATTTGCTCAGATTTCAAACTAGAACCAGTGATTTTTGTTTGAAAAATGAAGATTCAGAATTAAATTATTGATAAACCATTGTGATTTAAATTATTAACCATAAAATTTACTTTTAATTTGAAATCAAATTACGGTCACGCCAACTAATGGAGAAGTACTTGAAATCTAACTTATGAGATTATGGTTTTAAATCCCATTATTAATTTTATGAACGAAGTTTATATCAGTAATTTTTTCATTTTATTTTATTTGTAGAGAATAATTTCTCAATTCATTTTCAAAAATAAGTAATTATAGAATTTTATGGATTTCGTTCCTGATTATGACTATACAATTAGAATAGCAGCAGGGTTTACATTGGTAACCAGTTTACAGTGATATAGTTTTACAAAGCAAACTAACTAACTGAGCAAGAACTCGAAACATTTGCAGTAGACGAACAAATGATATCTTTGAAGAAAAGGGTCAGTGAATATTACATTACATACATCTGTAAGTCTTTAGGTCTTGTCTCCGTAACCAGCATTAGTAAACGGAAGGGAAGTACCTTCAACTTACACACACACATATATATAATATCTCTGGCATAGAAAAGAATTTGCAGAAACTTCTTTATGAGGAAAAATCAATGGCTGAAAATGATTGTGTATTTTGAGTGTCGTCATGGCCATGGATTAGATAATACACATATAAATAGCAAAGCAAGCATCATTATTTTCAGTTTCCTTAACAGCAGCCTTTCTGCTTTTCATAGTTCTAAAGCGAACGAAGCTGCAATATGATTACTTCTGTTCTGCGCATGCTTTCCATTGGATGACATGTTTTGAAGATTCTTTTCTTTCATTTGCTCTCTTAACTTAACCCTCCATGATGGGACTCTTTTATGAGTTGTAGTGTGTTTTTTTAGCATATTTAATTTAATTTAATTATTAGTTTAATAGTTTTAACTTTTTGTAAAGAAGAAATAATTAAGAAAAGAAAAAAGGTTTCTTTAAAAGTATAAATCCCAAAAAGACCAGCACTAAGCAGTAAGCATGGGGTGTTATGTTAACTTTGTAAAGCAACAAAGAGAGGATGATTTGTATTCTAAGAAAATATAGGGAGGCAGAAATCTTGTGAGATTCTTTTTATCTTAGCTTAGGTATCAAACCCATCATTGCTAGTTAGGGAGGACCACATCTTGTGGACCAGAGGCTACTAGGCCCACCCACAGCTTGACACTTGTCACACGCGTGATTGTTGTGGGGTCTTCTTTGATTTGCGTTTGTTGATGATATTTAAATACTGATCGACTGTTTCTTCTGCTTACTGCTTAGGAGGAGAATCTGTCCTGCTTCATTTTCTATTACCTTGATGATTCATTTGATTGGATCACATACTCGAGAGATTCTCGTATAAATTATATTTTTCTTTCCCAAATTTATTTGTGACTCTATTCCATTTTTTATGATAGCTGATGTTTCCGAAATAATATAATGGATGAAAATAACTTTTTCTTCAGATGATCCAATTGATGAAAACTCTTATAGTTAATGTAATTCGATTCGAAATACCATTTTATCCTACGCATCTCCAAACGAACAACATTGAAACTCTATGGTTTGCATAAATTCATCTTTCACATATTCAAGCCTTTTTCCTGCTGATTATATCAATAATTGTGGATTATATAACTTGAAACTCAGTACAATAATTTAACGATGTTGGAAAGAAAGATTATTTAAATTTTAAACATAATTAGTCACTTTCTGATGATAAAACCATTACCATACTTTTAATCTAAGTAAAATGAGTAATATTTTTGCAGTCCCGCAAACAAACAATCCATTCGAGTCCAAGAAAAAATTTGGAACTCACCCTAAACCCTAAGGCGAACAGTCTGTCCCACTTTTTAAATCGTACCCTGAAGAATGATTTGGTGTGAGTACCCACATTGATTAGTTAGGTGTACCGTCTCAATCATCATATCTACATACTGATTTTGACTAGGTAGTCCTTTCACCTGGGGTCCACTCCCCATATCCTACAAAATCAAATCACTTCAATCTCACCCTACTACTACTTCATTTCAAGAAACATGAATCAATCAATGTTAATTCTTACAGTGAGGTGGGCTTACACTGGATTGTGATTTTGCTGTTTAAAAAGCAGAATTAGCCGCTAATCTCGGAATAATAATTTGATTAATCCAGCAAGATCACAACCAGACCTTAAGTTGACCAGAGAATTTGGTTTGACCAGGTAGGTTAGGCACTGGAGGGGCTACTCTAACATCTACAGCTGGAAACTGTACCAGGACAAGAAGGTAAAATTCATGATTAGATTCCATTATTCCTTATGTTCTTCTTTTGCCAAAGTGAAAATTATAAATATAAATATAATATAATATAATATAAGAAAAAGAAAAAGATTGCTGCAGGTCATATTTTATTTAATTTGACAAAAAAGAAAAAAAAAATACATTGGTTATATAAAAGACTGAGAAACCTTATTGTATGTTTAGTAATCACAGAATTTTTCTGAGTTGCCAAATCACAGCCAGACACTTGTCCCACAAGCGTAAAAGATGATTAAAAAAAGGAAAAAAAAGATGTATTTGTACACGCACCAATGTGGCCCACAGATTGAACGGTTAATAGAGGGGGATTTGGTGGGGCCATGTGATGAGGGACTGGTGGAGCTCCATGGAGAGTGATGGAGGTTAGATGCATAATGAGTCTTCTCAAAAGAAATGAAAGGGGTTGGGTTAGTTGGCACTGAGAAAAATGAGTGTGTAACAGCAAAGAGAGAGAGGTCTGTTAGAATAGTTGGCAAATGTGTCGGTAAAAATACACATAATATGTATAAAAAAATTAAAGAAAGGGAAAAAAAGAAAGTAATATGTCGAAGGAGCTAGCTTGGGGTTAAAGAGAAGAACCTCTCCAATCTCAACTCAGACTAATATTTAAAAAAAAAAAAAAAAAGAAAAAAGGAAGAATTTAAAAAAGTTTCTAATAATTTTAGATTAAAAAATTATTTTGAAAGGGAAGGAAAGAAATTACAAGGAGTAAAGTGATTAGGTTCTGTAATAATTTAGCAAGCAAGAGCAGTTGGGCAGTAGTTAGTGTGTCTTTTAAAATCATACATGTCACCTGTTGGCTTGAGCAGGTAAGCCAAGGCCTCTATCTCTCTCTTCTTTTGTGCATGTTTTCCTCTCTCTTGTTAATGTCTTTCTAGGTTCATAGGGGAAGTCTACATTGTCTGTGATCTATTTCAATAATAAAGGTTGGAATTTGATTCTTGCTTTACTGTTTGTGGAAATACCCAATTGGTGAATTTGGTTTTTCTTGTCAAATTTAAGCAAGCATTTGATGCTCTTGGAGGTACTATCAAATGCCCATTTAGGGGACTGTGAATGAAACTCTGTTTCATTTCGGTTTTTGCATAATTCAAGTAGAATTTGATGCTTTTTGGCCTTTTTTGGAATCCCATCTGAGAATATCTCAAAAGGTTCTCTGCAACTTCCCTTTTCTTGGCTACTTGGGGTTGTTGGTCCTTCCGATTCAAAACTTGAACAACTAGTCTTTTCAATTCTCTATCACCATTTTTTTTTTTTCTAATTCCACATTCACCCCTTTAGAGTTTGAGTTCTTCCTCCTGAGTTAGCTCCTAAATGAAGAGATTCAAAGACTGCTAAATGATATTACTAATACATTGGTGTATTAAATGAGTGGAGCTGCTTTCTTTTACAAGCAAAAGTGAAAAGGGAATCTGCTTTCCTTTTGTAAGGTCTGGTGAGCTGTTAGTTGGCTAATGCCATTGTTTGTCTACGTCTACTTTATGCTCTGAAAGGTTCACTTTCTTGTCTGTGGGAAGCATTTTTCGATTTTTGCCTTGCATATTAGAGTAGACTTGATTCTAGGGTTTTTGAAAGACCAAGTAAGTAGCTGGTGCTGGTTAGATTTTATGCTTCATACATTGGATTTCCTCTTTTTCACTTTGTGTGCCCATGGGATGCTGCATTGAGGTGTTTCTTTTACTTTAGCATCCCCCCAGTTCTATAAAGCTGCCAATGCTACTTGTTTCTTGTTGAGTCCTGCAAGATATCACCAGCCAATTTTGGTCAAACCCACTTTGCCTTTAATTTTTTTTCTTCTTTCTATTTTGTGTCTATATTTAGCGCTTTTTCTTGGCCAATCCGTTGGGTCGGGGTGTCCACAAAGTCATAGATAGGTTTTGTTCCTTAGAATTTGGGGGATTTAGCTTTTGAATCTACAGCAACATGGGCAGTACTAGTGATAACAATGATGGTATGGCGTTTCAAAGTGGAGGGCAAAGTGTTATGAATTGTCAGTCTTCAGGCATGAGCACAAATCCCTTCTTTGCTTCTCCTGATTGGGATCCAGTTGTTTCACTATCTCAGCATGACAGTTTTGGAGGTTCATCAATGGTCACTCAAACTGAATTTACCAATTCTTCTTATCCTGTTGTGATGGAAAACCAGGGAATCACTACCACTTCCCATCTCGTTCATTACCCATCTGATTCAAGTTATGTTGAGCTGCTACCCAAGTTCCCTTCTTATGGAAGTGGAAGCTTCTCAGAAATGGTTAGTTCCTTTCATCTCACAGATTGTGGTCCCCAGATTGCGAATACTGGGTCCCATCCTAATTACGCCTCAAACAAGGAGCCCAATAGTGAAAGGACTGTAACAAATGGTGCACAATCTCAAGAGGATCATCAATTAACCAAGGATCGTATTTTAGGAGCTTCACCTGATGGAAAGAGAAGGAAAAGATTGGCTGAGCCCAATTCTGCTTTTGATCCAAATAAGGTATTTTGGCATTGCATCTGTTACCGGCCATGATATCAAATCAGCAGTTTAAAAAGATTTGTCTGTTTGAATTGTTTTGTTTTTAATTGCAGACTGCTGAAGGAGACCCACAGAAGGATCCTTCTGGAAATAGCTCTGATTTTCAAAAAGAACAGGATGAGAAGAAACCAAGAACTGAACAAAATACTGGTGCTAATTTGCGTGGTAAACAAGCAGCTAAACCAACTAAGGACAATTCTAACAGTGAAGAAGCTCCCAAAGAGAATTACATTCATGTGAGGGCCAGAAGGGGTCAGGCTACCAATAGCCACAGCCTTGCAGAGAGGGTAACTTCGCACTATATGTATAATAAAACTTTACGAACTTGATGTTATTCATATTTATATTGAAAACCAAGTCTGTTTATGCAGGTCAGAAGAGAAAAGATTAGTGAGCGGATGAGATTACTACAAGAACTTGTTCCTGGATGCAATAAGGTAATTTTTCTACTTGATGATCCATATATTTTTGTTGTGAAACATAGAAAAGAACGCTGATTAGTGTTGATGGTTTGTTTTAGATTACTGGAAAGGCAGTGATGCTTGATGAAATCATCAACTATGTGCAATCATTGCAACAACAGGTCGAGGTATTTAGCTAAGCTATTCTCAGATCGTATACATAAATGTATGAATTAAATTGTTTATACCTTGTAAAAACATTAAGGGTCCCTTAGGATAGCCAATCATTTGAAATGATTGAGCATTTAGAATTTTGTTCAAGTCCGAGATCATCAAAACCAACACGGTGAAAGTCCCGATGAATTTGCTACTTGAGTGTTGCTCTGCTGTAGAATCCTATGTAAGTTTAGTGGCTGTCTCAACTTTTAAAGTGGATAGGAATCAATTGGAGCCTCTTTTACAAGCATGTTTACTCATATGAGTTTTCAAATTATTCTAAAACAGAGAACAAAAACAATTGAGAATTCTATGCTTATCTATAGAATGCTAAAGAAGTCATTTTGTGGCTTTTAATGCTCAACTGTTTGTGGAGTAATACTACTATTTTTTGTTGCAGTTTTTATCGATGAAACTTGCCACTGTGAATCCAGAACTAAACATAGACATTGAGAGGATTTTATCCAAAGATGTAAGCTAAGGTTCACACTATGCAAGATTTAAATTAACTTTTATTATCTTATGGTATTTTGAATGATAGATGTCCTTGGTTTTCCTTCAATCTAGATCCTCCATTCACGAGGCGGCAATGCTGCTATTATGGGATTCACTCCTGGAATGAATGCTCACCCTTATTCGCATGGAATGTTTCCATCAAGCATTCCTGCTATTCCTAATACTAATCCACAATTTCCTCATGTCCCTCATGTAAGTAAATCACCTAGGCATTGATGCTACTCCCATTATTTGGTTGTTAAATACTTGCAGTCACCATAATCTGTGCATGTCTACAGACTGTATTAGACAACGATCTCCAAAGTCTTTTCCAAATGGGATTTGATTCCAGCTCTGCTATGGATAGTTTGGGACCCAATGGTAATAGTTTTGTGAACTCAAACTTGCGGCTTTTCTGGTGTAAATGAAAGTGAAAGTACAGAACTTGTTTATAAATTGATAGAATTTTATAAATTGCATTCATGAGAGTGAAATCAATATTTTCATGTAGAAACGAGGCCTGGAATTTTTGCTGTTCTGACAATTAATACTATTATTAATTTCGACAGGACGCATGAAACCGGAGCTCTAGAATTTGGAAGAGACAAAAGGCTCTAATTCCTCCTAACAAAGAATTGGAAGTAGTTCAAGTTGATTTGCACATTGAAGATCTAGGAAATGCGAAAAAAAAAAAAAGAAGAAGAAAAGAAAAGAACAGTGAAAAAAAAGAAAAAGAAAGAAAAGTTATTTGCTTGTATAGGTTTCAGCTCCTAACTGCTTTGTTCTTCGAAATTTTAGCAGAAGAAAGGATCAAGTGTTTAGAATCACACAAATGTATATTTTTAGACAAAAAAAAAAAGAGAGAGTTTGATTGAAGTTCCATTTTTTTTTTTTTTCTTTGGCAGTTGGCATTGTGAATTAGAGGGGTTCATATGGAGCTTTATAAAAGTGTATTTTCCTTAGTCAGGGAGAAAGAGTTGCTTGTAGACTAGATCAAGCTGCCAAGTTAATTCCCATATATACTGCTTTGATGCAGGTTTTGTCATATAATTTATCTGAACTGCGACATTGTCTTAAATTTATCTACTTTTGTCGTTTTATCTTCATTTATATGTTTTTGCCGTATGGAGAGGCAGTGTTTCGCTGCTGTGTTTGAAGCAGTGGTCAATGGTTTGGTTGGGTTATTATCTTAATTAATTGTGGAGTTCGATAGTAATACAGTATCTATCTAAGCGTTTAGAGCGATCTTTATTAACGTTTTTAGTGTTTTATATTTTTGTGACCCTTATATTTATCACTCATCTTTACTTATTTTCTACTTTTTATATATATATATATATATATATATATATATATAAAAGAAGATAAGTTGTTTTATATTTTTAAATAATGTCTTTATAATGATAATATCTATTAATTATATATCATCAAGATAATACTTTAAAGTAAATTAAATTAAAATTTAATTAAAATACAAATAGCCCAAGCCATAGGATAGATTTAATTTTTTATTTTAATGATTAACTTAGTGTATTTAATAATTATATATATCATAAATTAGATTGCATGGATATAATAAGTATGGATCATACGAATATATGATAATAATAAATAAATAATCATTTATAATAAATAGAAAGTATAAAATAAAAAATTCTTAATATTTTATTTCAATATAATTATTTTAAATTAAAATACGAAAAATCCAAATTATAAAATAAAAAAATATTTTATATTTTATTTTAATGATTACCTTGACCTATTGGATAGTTTTATACTAAAAACTAAATTACACATATATAAAATACGATATATGAAAACATATGAAATATAATAAATAATAAATATAACATAAAAATTACTTAATTTCTCATTTCAAAATAATTAGTTAAATTTTTAAAATTATTATTAGTATTGAAAAATCTATATCTATTTATATTTATATAAATATAATATATAAAAGTAGTAATTTGCTTTATATGGAAATCACGGAACACTTATTAAAAAAAAAAAGTGTAAGAAGTCACTTTACATTATTTTGGATTACAAAATAATAAATGTTATAATTCACACAATTTAACACAATTGTATGATCCGTAAAAAGATTAGTTGTTCTATATTTTCAAATAATCCATCTATCAAGATAATATTTATAAAAAAGATTATCTTTAGCATTTAATATATCAATATAAATTTATTTTTTATTATAAAATATTCATAAATATAAATTGAAATGGATGGAATATGATAATTTTTAAAAAATAAGTTATTCACACGCTTAAAACACACTATATTAAATAAATAATATATTAATATTTCAAGTAAATAAATAATAATTTATAATAAACTATAAACATAAAATAAAAAAAGCTTAATTTTTTATTTTAGTGAGACAAAAAAATTTAAAAATGCTTCATTTTTTATTGATAATAAAAACACCTTATTTGATTAGTTTAGTGTATAAAATAATCTCATAGACTAAGAGCAGAGTTGCACGGAAACAGAACACAAGATATAACATGTACGTAATACGATAATTTTTTTAAAAAAGTAAGACATTCATTACTTTAAAACACATTACACTAAATAAGTAATATATTAACATTTCAAATAAAAAACAATCATTTATAATAAACATAAAATAAAAAAACATTGAATTTCTTATTTCAATAAAACAAAAGCATAAAAAAAGCACTTCATTTTTATTGGTAATAAAAAAAATATCTTAATTAATTAGCTTGATATATGAAATAATCTCATATATCAAAAGTTAGGTTGCACAAACACATGACATAAGATATAAAAACGTACGAGATATGATAATTTAAAAAAAATAAAAATAAAAACATCCACACGCTTATAATACAGTACATTAAATAAATAATATATTAATATTTCAAATAATTAAACAATAATTTATAATACAAAGTAGAAAAAAAAAACTTAATTTCTTATTTCAAATACACAAAAATAAATTAAAAAACACTTCATTTTTATTGATAATAAAAAAATCTTGATTTATTAGTTTTGTGTACAGAGCAATCTCATATACTAAGAGTTATGTTACATAAAGATGAGATACAACAATTTAAAAAAAAAATCAAATATCCATGTGCTTAGGACATAATATATTAAATAAGTAATATATTAATAAATTCATATACCATATGTATGTGCGCTGCCAATGTAAGCACAGGAACGCTATTGGGCCCATTATCAAGAAGTCCAGCCCATAAACTCACGAATTCCGAACATAAAACCAAACACTTTAATTTATTTTCTGTAAATTTTATTTATTCAACAATAACTGTGGCTTCCGATAAAAAAAAAAAGAAAAAAAAAAGAGATAAAATAAATAAAAATGGCTCAAGGGATAATGCACGCTTGCAAATGAGAATCTCTGAAAAATTAAGGTTTCAATCTAAATAAAAATACTATTTTATATAAGAGGACACTTACAATATTATCGATACATATGCTTTCAATTTCTTTGAAATTATGTTCGGTTTGAGCATCTTGAATGATTCATTAAGTGCAGCAGACAGAAAACGGACAGATACAAATTTTCGTACATCGTAACTAAAGGACATCAAGGCTAAGGACGACTTGTCAAAGTGTCCTGGTTGCAAAGTAGCAGTGACAATCAGAGCCGCCGTAGCATGCTTTGCTTGCAAATTGCAACAACCAGTTAGATAACGCCACATATTAGTTTGGCGCCTCAAAAATTTTGCGTTTCATTTTATTGAAAAAATATAAATATAAAATATAGTTTCATCCTTTTCTGATTTGACGAGCAGTTTCTTCTGTCCTTGTATTAGATGGTATTAACTATTACTATTACGCATACAGAAAGGACTCCCATTCGAAAGGCGGTGCAGGGAAAACGTTAGATTCTCAACAAGAATAACACTTAGGAGAAACCCTAACTATGTTTTTAGGGTTTCGCATTTCGAATTGCCATTTTATCGGGACGAATCGTTGAGAATTATTACTGTTGAAGCTTAATCTATAAGGATATGGGACGCGACGATATTAGTCGGAACAAGGACAAACCGTGGCAGTCGCCGCCAAAAAAACCCAATCAAGAAAAACCGGAGGAGATAAAACTTTGGGGAATTTTTCTTTTCGGTCTAATTGGCGCCACTGCGACCACTTTCGCGGTGAGTTCTATCTCTCCTTCTTCCTTTATTTTGTTTATTGTTTGCTTCTTTTTTTTTTTAAAAAAAAAAAAAATTAATTGGAGTTGATAATAATTGCTTATATTTACAGAAATTTGGTGTTTTTTCGATGATTGCATTTATAAAACATTAGCTCAGCAGCAATCAGAAATTGAGTGATTAAGAATTAGTGTAATGTGTAATGCAATCTGGATTTCGGCTATGCCCAGGATTATATTGTACTTTGGATAACCAATGGAGGAGCGGAACGTTAAAGTTCTTAGAAACTCTATCTAACAATTTTGGGTTTCTACAAAATGTATATCCCAATTTGCTAATCCTCAACCTAGAGTAACATTTTGGATTAGCAAATTAAGGGTTAGGCCTTGGGCGTGTGGTTGAAACATAACTCCTTGGATTCCAAGAGAGTAGATAAGTGGAATATTGTTGTTGGGAAAGTTCTTTAGAGACACCATTTGATGGCTGTAGCAATGTGGCAGGTTGGTCAGCTGCGGAGGACTGTTGATTGGTTCTATACTCAGGTATACAGTTACTTATAAATGATATACATGGCCTTTTTGCCTTGTTATTGGAATTTGATCTAATGTAATGTTGAAAGGAAATCATTTTCTTCGTAGCAACTACATTCGAAAATAACATGGATCAAGCTAATTTAGCTGGTAGCAGTGCAGTTTTAGGAACATGTTGTTGATTTTGTCTTTATCTTTATGACTTGCTTTTCATGCCATCTGCTAAGCTGATGATACATGCAAATGTACCCTACAGCTAACAAGGTCGCAATCATCATGGAAAGGAGGAAATGGAAGTTCTTTTAGGTCAACTTTTCAGGAGGAAGCATGGAAAAGGTATAATCGTCGGATGCAAGAGGAATATGAAGAGGAAATGGAAAGAGTAGTGAGTTTCCTCCCCTTTATATGTTAGATTACAAAAGCAATTGTTGCTTGTTTAATTTCTTCAAGGTGCCTGCTGATTTTTTTAAGCAAATTTTAGATTGCTTTCCATTTGCATGATTTATTTGCTTGGGGCAAAGCGAAAGGGTTTCTTGGGGGAGTTGGTTATCATTGTCAAAAAAGGTTGCAAACTATAAAAATAATGGTTGGTTTTGGAAAAGATATGAAAGTATCCATCAAGTTAGTTCCTGGACGCTGCTCTGACATTTGAATCCTCCATGAATTTCTTTTCCACAGTTTTGCCATTTAAATTTGCTTCAATGCTTTGACCAGTTATAGCACGAAGGATATAAAGGCTTGTAGTAAAGATTCAGCTTGAACATGAATTGATTTAGAGTGCACATCTCTTTACAGTTGTATTTTAGGTTCTCCTACAATAAATAGTTCCCCACACTTGTTCATTCATTTTCTGCCAGCTTCCCTTTTGTACCCCTCATTGGTTTAGACTCACGGACAAGTGAATTGGTGTTGATAGTAATTTAAATAGGAGGATCATATTCTGGAAACTCATGCATATATGCTTTTTAGCAATCTAGCAATTATTGTTTAAACTGCATTTGATGGTGCGGGGCTGAGATTGTTGGTGCTAGGTTTAGATAATATTCATGACGTGTTTAGGTATTATGACTTGGTAACTTTTCTCACATTATCTTATTATTTGCTAACTAAACTTTCCCATAAAACTTCTTAAATGGTGTGTATGCTTGAAATTCGGGTTCAAATTTGGCTGACTGGAATAATGACCATCTGAAAGCCTCTGCTGTTTCCTTTTCTAATTGCATGGTGCAGTTCGTTTGATGAATTACAGATGGTATCTTTTTTGCTTGCAAAAACATTATTGCACTGATAAGCTTAACTTTTTCCTCATGGTGTCTAACATCTCAAACTTGCAATTTGGATCTGGTGATATCTAATTGTCCCATTGCAATGTTTCTTAACTGGTTTTGGTTGCTAACATATGATATTATTGTTTGTAGGAACGTATAAGGCGCATGCAAAGTGTGTTTAATCGAGAGAGGAACAAGTACAAGAGAAGCTATGAAAGCTGGAGGGAAAATGGTCCAGGTGCATATCATCAGCACTTTCAGCGAGATGATTGGTACTGGAAAGCTGACGCATCCTTCAGAGATCAGAGAACTAACTTCAGGACTCCAAGAGAGAGTGCAAGCTACCCATTATCACATCATTATTCAGTTTTGGGCCTTGACAGGTACTGCTAAGAGTCATCAGCACTTTATGTAAACCAAATCCTGTAAGCCAATTGTGTAGTGTTGGTAAAATGTTTCCTTATTGAATGGGAAACCATTTAGATAATTTGAATTTTGAAATACTATACATGCTTATAGGAATAGGAAATGTTATTTAATCTTCTGAACAGTAAAATCAAGAAAAGAACAAATTTGTTGAGATATTAACTGATCTTCTCAGATGGGGATTTAAGTCTGAAATATGAAAAAAGCTGTTTTCTGGTAGAGTATTGTTGTGGGTTGCTACTAGAACAGAATGTTGGAATATGTTGTACTGAATAAAGTTTTCTTCTCTTTTATTTATTTTCATCATGTCATGAGGTTACGCCATGCACTACTTTTAAAGCGTTTGAAAATTATTAACTGAGACTTGGACAGTTAGATATCCTAATCCCAAATATCATGTTATATTGTGAGATTTAGCAGTTGAAGCTCATGTTTGAATAGAAATCTCAGGGAAAATCACTGATAAAACTCAAATATTTCGTTATCAAATTGCTGTTTCATGTTATTATTGAAATTATATAGAAATAGAAAATTGAAATGCTTTAGCTTGACCTGTTTACCTTATGCTTCTTGTGAAACATTCATTTTGTTGAGCCAATGTTGAGTTGATCTTAAGTACCTTTGTTGGAACAACTGGATACAAAGTCAATTTCAGAAGTGGCTCGATCAATTCGTGCCATGATCCTGGTGTGAGGTTGCTGATGTGGCTTCTTGTCAAACCAGTTGTGTTTTAGCATGTTTTATCTTTCCTGGAATTAAAAGTTACTCTTCATATTTAAGTTTTTCTTAGTTGAATAATGCATAGGAGGTGCATTGGTAGCAGTTGGCATTGATGTTGCAACTTTTATTTCTGTGCTGCAGGTGCAGGGCAACACCATACACTGAAGCTGAGATTAAGGTATTGCTCCTATGAGTATGCTAGCTTCATTATTGATGTTCACTGCCAGATTTGAGAGCTGTATTGGTTCCCAAACACCTAACTTTGTATGTATGATTATCTTAGCTGATTGCGGACTTTTTAATATTTCCTAGTGCTTTTTGTGCATTCAAAACCAGTGCTCATCTCATCCAGAAAATATAGCTGCTTTGTCCAAGCCAAAATGGTTCTAATAGCTTTTTTTTTCTTATCAATGTATTATCTCTTTCAAGAGTGCTGGTGATCCAAGTGCATGATTAACAAAGAATTAGGTCTAATAGTTGTCAAGGAATGAATAGGACATAAAAAGGATGTGACAAGGTTTCTCTTATGTTTGATTTTTGGGGACAAGTGAGATATCCACAATTTGTCTACTGACTACGTTATTCATTTGGCCACCTTTCATCTTTGAAACTGTTGTAATGCTCTAGAATTCCTTACTGAGTGAAATAAAAAAAATAAAAAAAATAAAAAAACACTAAAAGGAGGGACTGGCTTGATAATGATAATTTGATTATATAACTAAAGTTGTCTGGCTTTCCTGCTTCTATACTTACTTCAGTTGAGAGCTTATGATTTATTGCATTTCTTGACCTAGTTGTTGCTCTGATACTGAATCCTTTTATACTTGCAGAAAGCATTCAGGGCCAAGGCAAAAGAGTTCCACCCAGATCAGAACCAAGACAATAAAGGTTAGATATCTTTCTCTTTTTTTACCAATTATAATCCTATTAGCGGGTGCCACGGTTATCAATTAGTTGCTCATAAGTCTATTGTTAATGATCTGGTTCAGAAGTGGCTGAGGCAAAGTTCAAAGAGGTAATGGTATCGTATGAGGCCATTAAGCAAGAAAGGAAGGACATGAAATCATGAACTGGCTCACTGCTATAGGAATGGCAGGCCCTCCGACACATTTGTCCTTTTCTGTATAGGGGAGTTTTGTTTTATACTGAAAATTGAAATAACCTCATTGGAAATTAATTTTTGGGGAGTACTTAATATTGTATCTAGAGAGAGGTAAGATATATTGTTATTTTCATAAAATTTTGGAAGTCTAGGTATAAAACGAGGGCGACTAATATATTTATGCACAGCCCTTGCAATATGTGTATCGGCGTAATTGTGTAAAAATACTTGTTCATTATATTAACACACTGAATAATTTATTTCCTGCATCTGTATTGTACAGACCTTGTAAAATTTTACCGTAAATCATATGTATGTGGTTACATACCAGTAACAAGATTTTGAGCAACTTTCTTCATATGGTTTTAGGTTGACACCTTCATCTATGGTCTTTTGTTACTTGCATCATCTTTTATTGAATGCGTCATTATTAATTTTGTCGAGAACCATATTAACATTTGTATTTTTGCAACATTCATTTGATGAATGTGGTGGGAGCATTTGGATTCAACGTGACAGTAAAGTGCTTCCATTTTAGATGGAGAGATAGTCATGCCCGTTGCTTGGACCGTTTAAATAAAATAAACCCCCGAGTCTCACAAAAAATGGCATGGCTCCATGGTTTCCGACAACGTTGTGAATAAATTATTTTATTTATTTATTGTCTAACGCTGAATCACTGCTCCGATAAACGCGGAAGGCACAAGGCTTAGGCTCCTTGCAGCATTAACAGCTTATAATATATGTCCCTAGAATAATTAGATGCTAGAAAACAACATACAATACTCAAAGGCAAGGGTTAGGGTTACGTGAGAAATTAATTACATTAATATATATATATTTTTTTTGTCAATATTTTGAACTCAGAGCCACAGTTATGAACAGCCTAAAGGATATGCTAATTCACATTTCACAGTTCTCCTCCACTTCTTAGGTAAGACAGTCACCCACCCCATTTCACTTTGAATAAGGAATGGAAATCCAATGCAGCTCTGCTTCACAAATTGTTTATCTTCAATTGCATTTAGTGGGAGGAGCTCTATAATAAGCCGGAACTGTTGCAGGGAAGAACATTTGCCTAACCCCTTCTGCCTTAATAATAGGGAAGATGATTTCCGAGGCACCCTGCATGAAATATTTTTAGTACTTGGAAAAAGTAATCAACGTAAATGAACTTGATAAATTGTTATGCAAAGCTAGGCCTTGTTTGGTTCACGAAATGGCATAGCAACAAATGAAACAGCTATCCCATGTAATGGAGATACTTCTTTTTTCCTCGCTCTTTATAAAATGTGTTCTATAAATTAAAAAATTAAATTATCTATTATAAAATATCATATTTTTTAGAAATTTAATAAAAACCAATGAATTTGCTATTAAATGGAATAGTTATTTCATATTTAGATTTGAAGCAAAGCTAAGAATAGCTATTCCCTCCCTGTTCATGTACTATCATCGTGAACCAAATGTGGCCTAAAAAGTGGATAGAAGAGAGATAGATACACACCGATATGACCCTAGCACTAATCCAGATGCGCTTCGGTGAAGGAAATGGCAACAACAACCGACCACAACCATAAACTGCAACCGCAAAGAAATGGAGAACCAAGCTCAACGGACGAGGATTTAAACCCGAAAGCAAAGAGACTGGTCCCTTTGAGAATACGCCTCCAAGACTCAAATAATCAAAGCAAGCCCGGCGCATTTCCTGCCTTGCTTCATCAGGTGAAGCACAAAACACCTTGTAGAGGGCCCCTGCCAGTGTATTGATTGTTGATGCCACAGGCTGCGAAGCAATGAAGATATTGACTTGAATGAAATAACACAGAATCTTAACCTTTGTCAAAAAGTTCCATTTTGAAGTTTAGTTTTCATAATCAAAAAGCATTTCATGCCAATACAAGAAGGAAAAGCAGGCCCTACTCCAGTTGTAGCAGACATATAAAACTGACATATGAATAGAACTCATACCTTACGCAGAGTGTAAAAGGATTCAAGATATCGGCAAAGTGTAGGTGCATCACGTAGGTCATGCAGAGGTTTGAGAAGATCCTGTAGCACAACAATGTCAGATAGCGCCACAGTCATTCCTCCCCCAGTTAGAGGATGGCGCATGTTGAATGCATCACCCATCAACAATGCACCAGGAGTAGGATAGGGAGAGGCTGGCATGCTTCTGTTTGGCATTGTCCTAATCTTTCCCTTGTCAATTGCAGCTATAAAAGAATCATATATTTCTGGGGGAACCTGCAATATTCATTTCATAAGGTCAGTTGAACACACCATCAAACAAAAATCAAGATAAGAGCAGTTTTCCACATTATTTTGTGATACAAGCAATGGAAAAATAAATGCTACAAATTCATCATTAAACCCATGGATCCTAAACAATATACCTGAGGTGCCACCACATTCTTCAAATACGTTGCCATTTCACCATTTGAAATAGAAGGGACTTTCTGTCCAGGTACATCAACCAGACATCGAACTTCTGTGCTACTGATAGGATAGAATAAAATTGGGGAAGGGTCTGCTAGTATAACATGACCATGATTTGCATAAGGGAGATGGCAATTCTCCAGTACCAAACCAACAAAACAAGAGGGAACATCTACCTGCAGAAGAAAATCAGAAATTCAGTTTGACTTTCTAGGAATTACTTCATCACATAAAAAAGAAATGTAGTGAAGGATTTATGTAGTACAGGTAGATAATATGCTTAAACACATGAAACCAATCATTATTTAGCGGTAATACAGTAATGATTCATGTGTTATCACCTTAGGGTTGCAAAGGGAGCGACGCAAGTTGGAGAAACAGCCATCACAAACAATTGTTAAAGACGCAAAAGCTGTAAGCTCTTCACCTGTTTTTGTTTTGTACTGCACCCCTTTAATTACCCCATTTTCTTCTATTAGAGAGGTGACAGTTCCTTGCTCCAATAGTACACTGAAGAAATAGAAAAACGAAGTACTATTAAGATGATTATAGGATAATCCTCATAAGATCACAATATGCCCTTAGATGATACATGGATCCCCATTTCAGAGACACAAAGCTCAGCCAATTTAACCAAAGTGTTAATATGAAAAAATTGTGGTAGAAATACTGATAAACTATTGAGAACAATTTGAGGTCCAGTAAAATATTCCAAAGGTATTACCACATTTATACATCTATACTCGGTGAAAAGACATACTTGGGAAGGGATGCAGCCTTTTCACGCATCCTCTGTATGAAGCGTCCATTATGAAAGCTCCTCCCTGCCACATCCGAGTGAAAATTTTCTAAGGGATAAGCAAGTTGGGTATGTTTTCCATCCTTGAAAAGCACATAACCAAACACCCTTTGTGCATCAATTTCCTCCACGCAATCTGCAGCATGAAATATGATAACGGTTACAGCAACTGGGTCTTACTGTAATTCAACTAGGCAAAATATACTATTAAACTAATAACAATAAATTCAATAAAGAAAAAAAAAACACTAGTAAGGTTACAGATTTGTACAGGTGATTTATCATTAAACGCACCTTCAAGTCCTAATTCAAGTAACTTTAGATAGCCTCCTGGTTGAAGTAATTCACCAACAATTCTGTCAGGTTCAGTCAAGTCTCTTTCAATTACATGCACTCGACGGCCTTCCTGTTTTCCAGATCACAAACTCAATTTAAAATTGAACTATCACTTAAAATATCCAAATAAAATAACTGTATGATTCAATGGGCCAACCACGGAGCAAATTAATAGGAAAAAAAAAAAAACAAAGACATCAAATGATGAAGCATAATTTATTAGTTTCTTTGAGAATGTTACAACAGAATAAGGATTAAAATAAGTTAAATCCCAACGAAATTAAGTAATAGTTTATAGATACAAATTATAGAAAAGGAACTTCAACCAATCCCGCCACTTAAGAGTTATGGCATGTACGAGTTGTTAAATCCATGTCTTGCTTGCTAGCAGATAATTATAATTAGAAGAGTATGGTAAAGGAATAGCAAACTAATTCTATAAAACAATCAAAAAATTGACTCGACCACAATTCACATATGAAGAATCTTTTAATAATAAATTCTTTTATTCCCAGCTTGTCCTACCCAATCGTTACTTCGAAAGTTATCTGTTGCATAAGAACTAATGTCCAACTAGATAAGACACCAAAGGATTGAAATTTTTCACCAAACAAGCCCAAACTGTTTCCATTCATTACCCATAGACAGATCAACAAACCGTTGAATCCGTAATACTTTAATAAATCTAAAATAATTCTGTAACACTGTAAATAAGTTGATAATTTTTAAAAAAGAAAATTAAACACATCTCCCCGATGGCATCTGGAATTGGAAAACAAAAATGACGACACGGCATGTGTTCAAATAAACACGAAACAAGAAATCCATTTGGAGATGAGTATAATAATCATCTAATTAAGCTCAAATCAATTAAGTCATATAATTCTAGGATTTAAATGTTGAAATCGAATCCAGCTAGTATCTCAGGACCTCTTAACAGACTCCTCTTCTTTTTTTTATCGTAAAAAACAAGATACAGATGGCGATATCAGGTAAAGGAAAAGGAAGAGCACAGCTGACACTGTACAGCTCATAACCCAATTTAAAATTCTATTCGCTACTAGATAGAACTTTTCTAATTTCAAAAAGAAAAAAAAAATGGAAAAGAGAAAAGGCATTCTAAAGCTAAAATAAATAATATTATAAGAAAAACGAAACAAATCATGCTTCTCTATGGCTGGTTGTCGAGAAAATGCAAGGGGAACATGTGAACAGGAAAAGATAATCTCACCTTGCCAAGGGTATGAGCCAGAGCGGAGCCAGCCACACCGGCGCCGACGATGATGACATCGACATCAGAGCGGTCATCGGATCTACATTCTCCATTGGTAGCAGACGTGGTCCTGACGGCGTCGCTTCTCGCCTGGAATAAAGTTCTTCTACTATTCTCCTCTTCCCTCTTCACCACCAAATACACTATGAGGTATAAAGAGAAAAGCCCAATCACAAAGGCGAAGATCCACCCTAGCAAGTAATGATCCGCCATTTTCATGCGAAAATACAACTAGAGAAACGAAAACGATGCTCTGGTAGTTGTCAATTTCTCGCGTTTGCTTTTGGTAGCTACAGCACGAAAATTTGCTGGTAATGACTTTTTAGTTAACTTAACAGAACACGAGAACCTTCACGAACGACATGCTCCTTTTATAGAGGCCCTCACTCAAACGGAGAGCGTCAACAACAGAGCTCAAAACGTGTACGTTTTACGTCTAACGTGCGCCTCCAATGTGATTCGGTTAACGTGCGCTTTGACTCCTTTGTTCGTTTTTCCTTTATGAAAAATTAAAATAATAAATCGAAAATCCCTCCCTCCCCTTCGTATCCGACAAAAGACAAATCACGGCCACTGGGTATATTTTTTATCTCTGAGTTGGAATAGCCTTTATTTTATTTTATTTTTTTACTAGTAAGGATACTTCCACTCCGACTCCAATTAGGTAACTTACCGATAAATAGCATTTATGGAATTATGAGCTCATCTTTGGTAATATAAACTCTTTTTGAATTCGTTGAAAAATATAATTATGCAAATATCATTAATTAATTAACCAAACCATTAAAAAGTTGGATTAATGAACCATAATGATGGTATAGGTGGAGGGAAACAGGGAAAGATAGCCCCACCTCCAAAAATTTTCTATTTTTGTCATGAATTCTTTTTTTAAAATAAATTTGTTTAAAAATAATTTTTTTTATTTGTCCCCCTTCTAATGTTTTTAATTTTTTTTCCCCCAAATTTGATTATTGGGATGATAATTTAACACTTAACTTTGACAAAAATGAAAAAGCCAACGGCTTGTTCAATTTGTAAATGCCAAAATAAAAAATATTTTCACCGCACGAAGTATCAATTGTGGTTATACCTAAAAATTAGTTAGTAACTTTTGATGTGGACACTCTTAATTAGTCGCATCGTCAACTATCGAGATACGATTTACACTGCTGTAATTTTAAAAATGTCAGCGATCTGTGGCTTTATGGTTTCCTCTACTGATGGATGAGCGATGAGGATACTTAGCTAATTAATTAATTATAATACACAATTATTAAATTATTCTTAATTTTCTTCATTTAATTATTCTTTAGGTTTTGAAAGAAAAACCATGGGAATTAATCAATGGGCAAGCATAGTTTGAGTTATAATTCTGAGGGGTCAACATTCTCCCTTCGATACAATTTATGTGCTTATTTTTGGTAGTATTACCTAACTAATTAACTCTTAAATTGGAATCAGGTAATTCATTGGCAAAAAGCATTTGCGGAGTTTATTTTTATAATTTAAATTATGAGTTTGATCCGTTCACAACTTAAATTCTCTCAAACTAATTGATTCGAGTTTAGCTCCAAAGGAGAATAAAAATTAATTAAATTTATGGACCGCTAAACGGATACAGACTTTAATATCTCGTGTAAGTATATAAAAAAAAGAATCAATTCAAAATTTCACTATTTTAAACTAGAAAAAAAATGGTATATTACTATATTTGCCAATTTAGGCAGACGGCAAATAATTGCATGGTCTAAAACCTAACTGACCAATATAGTTTGGCTGGCTGAACAGAATCTTAGAGGTAATTAACTTAATACTCGCAATAATCACGTGCAAAGAAACTATAACAATGATCCAAAGGTCAAGATCGATATTTCCTGATGAACGCTAATGTTAGGTTCAAGGTTCATGGAAAGAAAATGAAATTGATTCCCATAAGGGAATAGAAGTGGTAGACTTAACTTTTGAATCTTTATAAATAATTAAGTGGAAGACCAAAACAAAAGTGTATTCCATTTGAAGAATTCTACGAAGCAACCAAATGAAGAAAATTATTTTATTTTTCTAAACGAAACGAGACATCTTTTTTAGTTATTCATTAACTAGTTTTGCAATTTTAGTTGTTATTTATTTGAGATTAAGTCAAGTAATGGGCAAAAACTTTTTCTTTTCTTTTTTTAATTCAAATAAGAAATGCACTTATTTATTGGAGTCAATGATGAAGGTTTCATCATTCCTGTGTATGTAGAAATTTGTGTAATGGGAGCTACAAGCAAATACTGCGAATGATATGTTTTCCATCCTAATAAAGCCAAACCCAGTAGTTGAAATGGTTGACACTTTGCAAAACAGTGAAAATCTATTTCGTGGCCAAGAATGTTTCAAAGGAAAAGGTGTTGGCATGGGTTCCATACAAGCAATTCACCACACACGTTTTTTTTTTTTCCTTTCATTTTTTTTATTTGGCCGGTGAACTATTTTATCTAAATCTCGCTTAATATTTTTAAATACATTCATTTATTTTTATTATAAATAGATGAGTGTGTGAGAGTAAAGATAAGCAGAAGAGACGCACAACAAAAGAAAGTACAATAAGCGTTTTAAAAAGAGTTTCCTGAAATGTGAAAGTAACAAAATAGTGAGGAAATTATTTTTGAGTATTTTGAAAAATACTGTAAGTGACACTATTTTGTTCCATTTGTATTAATCTCTTTGTAAGCTTACTGTTTTTAATGGTGGAAAAAATATTCATAATTTTTTCTATGGATATAGCCCTAAAACAGTTAATGTTGAATCACGTAAAATTTTTATGTTTTATATTTTATTATTATTTGACTGTTGTGATTATTCTCTTAATTTTATTAGGGGGTTTAAAAAAAGCTAAAATTACTATGTTTCTCAAAAGGTTTGATTGTTCAAAATGAATATTTGCTTAACATATGAATACTGAAAATTAAAAAAACTGGAGGAACACCATATTGCTAAATCAAAGACAAAACAGATGGGAAGGCCGAGGAAGAAGAGAATAAAAAAAAAACCACAGGCTCGAAAGTTGGCAAGGCATTACCATCATCATGCACGTGCTGCACTAACACGGACAAAACAACTAGTATTTCTTTTAACTAATATTGGCTTCTTCTCAATGATGAACAGAGGAACTTAAAAAACCCAATTCAGTAGCTCAGCAAATTGATTTACATATACAAATCACCATAAAACTGTTGTGAACGTGATGATGCATATTGGTTAAACTATTGCAAGTTTAAAATTACAAGCAAAGCAATGGTTATCGATTTCTTAATTAATTGGTGTTGGTGGGTACACTGAGGAGCGAGCAATCCTATTGTTGGTCATGCAAAAATCTCTGTACAAACGTTGAATTTAGATGGTCCCTGAAACATGTTGCTTCCTTAGATATATTGTAACAATGATGTCATTCACGCTTTAATTTTGGTTTACTCACGGAATTATGTGACATTATTTTGTCAATAAACCTTGAGATGGTCCAAAGAAAATGCTGCTTTTGTAATTGTCTTATAACGTGTGAGGAACCTATTTTGTGCTTGCTCAACAATTCATTTTTTCAATTTAAGTCGGCGGCTCATCTTGGAACATACCATGTTTGTTTCTTAACATATCAAACCATATTCTAAATGAATTTTAATTATATGATAATCTTAAATATGCTTACTCTCAATTATATCGATTAAAATACAAATTAATAATTGATAAAATATCAAAATATTATTTTTTATTATTTATATTGTTCGACGGCATAACGTTTATATTAGTGTTTAGAGAATTTGAGGTAATTTTTTTATCATTTTTTTTCTTGTTAAAAGTTAGTGATGAAATCAAATATAAAGATAAAATAATTAACTTGATCAAAACCAAGAGGAAATAATAATTCTTCTAAATAATTATAGCCCAAATACAAGTGCATTGTATTAAATTTATTTATTTTATTTTATTTAATCAAAGGCACACTATTTGCATCAAATTAAAAATTTTGAAAATTAAAAAATAATTTATAATATGGTAGACAAACTTGCTTAGCAATGAAATGTAAATCCCATATATACATTGCCGTTTGAATGGTATTTTTGAAATAAAATTAAGTTCTAACTGTTCAAAACAAATTCTTGGCAGCCCACTTGGCAACTTAGCCAATGGTTGTTCTCGGCCCAGGATAGGGGATTATCGAGAGGCTAGGAATATGGCTTCACCTGCTGCGGCCTGCCCAATCCACCAGAAAAGCGATCAGAAATTGAAAAACTCCGGCCGAGGGAAGCGGAACCATCGCAACTGCTATTATTGCCTGCAATGATGGATTTTCGGAGCTCCAATATCAGTCTGTGGAAGGAGGCCCTCTCTTCCTATTCAGCCCACATAAAATCTCTCAACAAACCCGACCTCGTTTCTCTTGACGAGTTCTACAGAATCCAACTTCCTTCTCTCCTCCACCAACGGAACCCTAACCCGTACATCACCACTCCTGAGCTCTCCAAGCTCATGGAATGGAAACTTTCCCGTGGAAAATGGAGGTAAACCGCAGTCTCACACTTTATTCGTTTATATATCTTCTAAAAAAAATGCTGTTAATATTTGATGAGTTTTTGTGCATTTTTAGGCCCCGCTTGCTGGATTTCGTGTCCTCCTTGGATGAGGAATTAGTGAAATCTGCTTCTCAAAAGGCCTTTCAATCCCTTCCTGATATCTCGAAAGCTGTCTCTCAGCTCACAGTTTTGAAAGGCGTTGGTCCGGCAACTGCTTCTGCCGTTTTGGCAGCTTATGCGCCTGATCTCGCTCCCTTCATGTCTGATGAGGTATATCTTTTGGGGTTACATTTTATTTTGGATGAATTTTGTTTTCTTTCTGTCTGGTTACTCAGCTGTTAGCTTATTTGACTGATGTGAAAGGCTATGGAGGCAGCTTTGGGTAGCTCCAAAAGTTATACATTGAAGCAGTATCTATTATTCGTGGATAAACTAAAGAGTAAAGCTAAGGTCAATATGATTTTCATTTTTATTCAATTGCACGGGTATTCTTTTATGAGACTGTTTTCCATTATTTTTAATCTGCATTGAGCAAGGAATTTCTACTTAGGATGAATAACTGTTACTAAATAAATAAGTTGTGTTAAACAAATTGAAGGCGTCATTCTGATGGTACATTTCAATCCAATCTCTTTCGGATGATACCTGGTTTGACCAGTTAGACGAGGTTAATATTGAATTATTGATAATATTCTGCTGAGTTTGCTATTACATTTAATCAAGTGATGGGTCCAAGTTATTTATGAGATACTGGATATTGGTTTATGTTATAAAATATTATTCATCCAAAAGTTGCAGAAGAAAAATGCTATAATATGATGTTCGGTACCGAAATTTGAAAGATGGCTGTTTTACCATTTCTGTAATTGACAGTTCAGCTATGTGCTACTTAGGTGCTGTTGCTGAGTAGTTATTACTCATTAGTCATTTAGTATATACGATATATTAAAGCTGAGGTTAACGTTGCTTTTCATTGAAGTCCACTGCTGCCTGGCAAGGCCAGAGGCAATTTAAATTTTGGCGGGTCTAATTAGAAGAACTGTTCATAATCTTGTTATATTCTGCTGTGAAGCTATCTTCCAAATGCAATGGAACTCGGTCATTTTAGGGAGAGCAATATTGTGGAAAATAATTTACCTGCCTAACTCCATATTGCTTGAGACGTTGTAGCTCTAATTATTTATTTATTTATTTTGGATCTTGTGATGATTAAGTGCTGTTAAAATTCAACAGCTTTCTAACTTGCATCTCAGGGATAGTGTGCAGATTAGCTAAAGCTTGCCAACTGGAAATGCATAATGCACATGCATCAAAATCTTTCTGAAAGACCACCATCTTTTTAGGCTGCTTTATCTAAGAATAATAAAGATGATGAATGACCTATAGATTGACTTCTTGACTTGGCGGTTTGCCATACTGAACAATTCATGTCCTTTCCATTGAGTTTATTAATAAACCTATATATAGTATAAGAATTGCAAGTTAAAGATTCATTTTTTGGCCTTTTGCATCAATGCTTTTTGTCTGTCAAAAGAAGGTACAAATAATCCAAGCTCCAGCAAAACTATGCTGGCATCTGTTAGTTGGTTCTTTATTTATTATTATTTTTTGTTTCTTTTTCAAGGAATTAAGTATAGATGGGGACTTCTTCACACCATCTGATATAGAAAGGGCCTTATGGAGTTCTGCCATTGGGGCCAAGTTGCTAGCTTCGCAGCAAGATCCAGACTCAAGGATTAATTCAGACAGAGACATAAAAAGAAAGAGAAAACGTTGATTTGATGCTGTCTGACTTGACACCTATGCTTGTAAGTGCTAGGTCTGTAAATTATGGATGTCCCCTTAGCAGTTAATTTCGATTCATCAATAGCAACCTGACTTCCAGTTTTTGTTTACCTATCCATATGGCTTTCAGTGATGCAGTTTATTAAGTGTTAGCTCATGGCTGCAGATGATGCATGTTACTGGTAGTTTCTACTGCCACTGTAAAGTCTACCAATCTGGTAACATATTCTGTTTCCTTCGACTAAAAGATGAGCATAGAAATGTCTTGGTCCTAGTCTGCCCTGGGACATTGGAGAAAGTGATAATTACGGCTTATGACACAAAAGACTGCATTGAATGTTCATTTTCAACTTGCTTGGGTTTTGATATTGTCTGTTCATATACAAGTTAGGTTCAGAGCATTGATGTTAGAAGTCATGCCGGAAGCAGTTTGTTTTATGTTTGATTCTTCTCCATTACATCTTTTGCCTGCCCCTTGCTATCTGTTACAACTGTATTCCCGGTCCCCAAACTCTATTTCAGACCAGTCATGGGATCTCCGTCATTAGAAAGTGAATGTACGACCAAACCTAGAGGCCTAGTAGATATATGGTTGGATGGATAGAGATGGATCAAGAGCAACGCTTTGTAGTGTATGCGATAGTGTAAGGGCTGAAACCAAAAAACCACCAACAAAATTTACTGATTCCATCAGATAACTACACCCCATTATATTATCTTTTTAATGTGGAAATATTTGACTGTTTCTATGCCACTCAAACCGATTCAAAAAATAGCAGAACTTTTCTGATGGAATAATGCAAGTTAAATTGCATCTTCGCCTTGATTATAAAAATCAATTATGTGCCTAATTTAAGAAAAATGTATATAGCTTGGTAGGGTAGGCTAGTCAGTGTGAAGCTACTGCTTAGCTTACAACGCTAAGTTTTGGCAGTTCGGCCTGAGCGAGCTGCCTCAAAGCTGCATCAGATCCAGGACAGTTAAAACGAACAAAACACGAACCAACGGGCGGAAGTATTTTTTTTTTTATACTGTTGGCTTCCCCTCCGTCCTTTCCAGTTTGAAAGAACACAAGACAGAGAAAAAAAAAAGGAAAAGAAAAAAGAAAAGTAACTGCTTAAGACAAACACTCCATGACTAATCCAGAATTTTCATGACACGACCTTATTTTTAATAAAAATATCAACCATTAACCTGTTTTGGGAAAATAAATAAATAAAACTGACTATGGTAGGTGTTCTGTCGTAATTCGCTTTCCTTTTTAACCTTTTCTGAACGGCTATCTGATGGACGGGGATATTATAATCTCGTTTAAGTCGATCGTTTCGACGAATAGCGCTAATTTTCCAGGTGACAACGCCTAATTGGTTTTGGCCCTTGTAATGATCGTAATCTCCACGTCGATTCCCCCGTGAAAAGTGAACACCCTATAAATCCCGCTTCTCACGGGTATGACTCCCTTTTTCTCCGTCAACGCCCAATTCAACGGCTAACTGTTTCAAGATGACCGTTGCATCCTCCAGCGAACCAAAATACCGCCGGAGTCCCAGGACCCCTCTCCTGCCTCAAAAGCACGACGGCCACGAGCCTCTTGAGGTCGGCTTTGATGGCGCCTCCTTCTCTGGAGCCGTTTTCAACCTATCTACAACCATCGTCGGAGCCGGGATCATGGCTCTTCCGGCCACCGTAAACCAATTGGGCCTAATTCCAGGTCTGACTATGATCATATTGGGAGCCATGTTAACAGAGTCATCGGTCGACATGATTATAAGATTCGGTAAAGCTTCCAAGTCCGCCACATATGCTGGCGTTGTCGCCGATGCGTTCAGCGGGCCCGGCCGAACCCTCCTTCAAGTCTGCATTGTCATCAACAACCTCGGCATGCTCATCGTATACATGATTATAATCGGTACAGACATCAAACTATTTTTTTAATTTCATATTATTTAACTTAAATTTGTCAAGAAAACGATGTTATGCATGTTACATTTCGTTGTTCGCTTTCTGGTCTTTGGTTTTCGTGCTAAAGTCGAATTTTTGGTTCGGTTGGTCCTTATTTTAGGCTTAACCGTTTTAGACCGCGTGTTGCGTCGAATGTCTTTAACAACATGTTAAGATGTCTTTTGCTAAGAAGTTCAAGACTATTGTAATAGGTCCTCGTTCAGTTTTCAATTGTTTTCTGCCGTTAGATTATGATCCAATGGTTGGTGCTTACTATTTTTTTTTTTTTTGTGCGTGGTAGGTGATGTGTTGGCGGGGACATTGTCAGATGGGGTCCGCCATTCGGGAATTATGGAAGAATGGTTTGGACAACATTGGTGGACTTCTCGCTTCTTCTTGCTGCTGCTCACCACACTTTTTGTATTCACTCCTCTAATTTCATTCAAGCGCGTTGGTAAGCTTACAACTTGTCTTGCATTTGGAAGTGTATAACAATGTTTAATGGAAATTGAAATGTCTAACTACGCTTGACCAAGCGGACTTAGTAGAATTTCAAGTAACACATCTCCTGTGATGTTAGATTCATTGAGATACACATCAGCATTGTCAGTGGGACTAGCCATTGTATTTGTGGCCATCGCTGCAGGAGTGGCAATTGTTAAATTGATACAAGGAGGTGTCAAAATGCCACGTTTGATGCCCGAACTCATCAATCAGGCATCTTTCTGGAAGCTATTTACAACTGTACCTATCCTTGTTACTGCTTATATATGTCACCACAATGGTAAGTCATGTTTTATGGTTAAGGACAGCTATCGGAAGCTTACCTTTCAACTTCTGAATATTATCAATTGATTTTACTTTAATATGTTTGCATTTGCTTTTCTCTTCAACTTCAATCAAAGTCATTTTAAGAAGTTAACATTATTGAGTTCACATAAAAATAACATTAATGAGATGAACCTTTGATATGCTGGTCTTTTTGGGATGGGGAAGGTCTTGTTCATTAAGATTTGCTCAGTTGAATTATTACATGTACAAACATATCTTTCCACCCACGCGCACGACAAGCATATTGTTCATGAGTGGGCAGCTTGAATTTAAGCAATTGGAAAGGCCCTGAGAGAGGGCCATTCTTCTTGTGCATCATAAAGGCTTTGCACACAACATACATTGTTATTTTTCACAAAATCCATGAGAAGATATACTGCTGAATTTTATGCACACCTAACATGACTGCTTGATCCCACTAATTAACTTCTTGGTTGCCTCATCCCTGCTCGTTCAAATGCATTTTGCAGTTCACCCGATAGAAAATGAACTGAAAGACCCCACCCAAATGAAGTCAATAGTGCGGACATCCCTTACTTTATGTTCATCTGTCTACATTGCTACCAGCTTCTTCGGAATTCTTCTTTTCGGTGATGAAACACTGGATGATGTGCTTGCCAATTTTGATGGTGATCTTGGAATTCCATTCAGTTCACTGTTAGACGATGTGGTTAGAATGAGCTATGGTGTCCACCTGATGCTTGTTTTCCCAATCGTTTTTTTCTCTCTTCGCCTGAACATGGATGGTCTTCTCTTTCCATATGCCATTCCAATTGCATATGACAACAGGAGATTCATCTCAATAACTGCAGCTCTCATGGGATTTATCTTTGTGGGAGCCAATTTTGTGCCTAACATCTGGGACGCATTCCAGTTCATTGGAGCCACAGCCGGTATATCTGTCGGTTTCATCTTTCCAGCAGCCATTGCTCTCAGGTTAGCAACTATGGAAAACTCTTACTCCTTACATCACAACCAACAACCGTCAATATCATCAAAAATCATATCCCTATAATATATTTATTAATGATAGCAGCTACTTATTCCCGGTATTGCGGTTTGCTTTCCAGGGACACCCATGGAATTGCAACAAAGAATGACAGACTAAAATCATGGGTGATGATACTATTGGCTGTCTCATCGAGCATGGCAGCCATTTGTAGTGATGTTTATAGCATTTTCAATGTTGACAATAGAGTTGGAAGCTGAACTGAAAGAGCTTGTAACTGGTCGTTGTAACAGAATCCTGCATAAAATGATCTACAAAAATAGTACATCTTGAACATGGAAAGAGCTGCAGCTCCTAATTTAATTTTGGTGCTTACAATTACTGTACATTGAATCAAGCAACTAATTTTTTTGGTTTTGATACTTCTCATAAAGAGTATTCTCATATACAGTGAAAGAGAAATATTTTTGCCCTTTTCAAATGTTGTTGGGCCTTATAGGTTGGGTCTGTGTTTAGCGATACTGAAGCAGTTGAGCCCAGAAGGAATGAAAATGATTTGGGCTCTAGTTTAGTTTAGATTGGCCCATTTATTAGTTGTACTAGATCGATATTCCAGCCGTTTGTTTGAATTTTAGCACGTGATGTATATGATTTTAACGTTATTTTAGGCTCTTCCTTTCGAACCGACGCAACACAATCTAAGTTCATGAACCTGTAACCTGTTGAAGAACAGTCAAAATGGAAAAGGTCATCATTCAAATTTTTATTATTTTTCTGAATTACAGTGTCTCCAGTGGCTGTTCTGCTGCCTTCTACTGCTTCGGTCAATGGGTATATTCGGTGATATTAGACTGTTGTAACAATTATTAGCCTTTTTTTTAAATAGCTATTTTATTAATTATTAATTATTAAAATTTTAACTCGCAATTAAAATTATAAATTTTTAATAAAAAAATAATTATTTAATTAGCTAATCACCTAACAGGCGAATATTATGAAAGAAAATATGGCTGTGTGTGTGTGTATATGTTTTCGATAGAAACTAAATTGAAGGGGGCCCATAACCCTTTCCGATATGAGGTTATAAGGCTGTCTGCTAATGATTGCCCACAAGATTTGGTTGCATGCAATTGAAACTATTTTAAATTTTAGAGCATGGCACCGACACAGAATTTTGTGTATTTAGAAGTCAAAATACAGATAAATGAAATTGCTAAGAAAGCATGAGTTGGGCATAGAAAATGTCAAACAGATCAAACCTTGAATTTTAATTATTCTATTAGAGGAAAATGCATGGGGTAAGGTAGAACTTTATCAAGAGTATGAACATTTATATTTACGTGTTTTCTAACCCATTTGGCCGAAATATTCGGTCTAGAGCTTAAAATAAATTTATAAACGACAAATAATTTATTAATCTTCTACATTATTAACATAATTTTGTACGTTTAGTTTGTCATTGACAGCTAATTTACTAACTTACTAATCAAAAACTGATATATAAGAAAAAAAAAAAAAAAAACGAGCATGGAAGGTAGAGACATGCAAAGCACACCTCACGGGTGCACGTTTCTAGTGAATCATTTGGTGATGAAGAGAAACTTATTAAAAAAGTCAACAAAATAGGTTGAATATTGAATTGTTTTTAATTTTAAGGAAATGAAAAAAAAAAAAAAAAAAAAAAATATATATAAATATAAAAAAATATATATATATATAAATAAATAAATATATAGTTTGAAAAAGATATAAAAAAAAAGACCAACAT
>CANUEP010182212.1:0-25974 GCA_947857235.1 Jatropha podagrica | reverse complement strand
GGTTTGCGCACCATGCCTTAATCATTGGGTAATTGATCTATAAATTAGGTTAATTAAAATTGGAGTCACTTAGGGTTTTTTCCTAGTTTACCCTTAAATAATTAAACAAGGTGGCGACTCACACATCACGTGCATTTCTATCCTTTTGTCATATGCATTTTCATTGCCATATGTGCGTCGGGGCAGGGGTTCACAGAGATCATGGGTAGGCAACTCATTTAGTATGCCGCTACATGATTTTCAATAAATCTGTAAAATTCTCTAATAAAGAACACATGAACACACTGATACATGCCCCCGATTCCTAATTAGGTTGCCTATTTGTGCAATCACATGTCAGACATGCAAACTTCTTCTTGCTTAATCATGGACTTTCTAATTGGCAAAGAAGACTTCCTTTCTGCTACAAGAGTCGTTTTATAGGAATTCCCTAATAAGGTCAGTAGGCTCTTTCATCATTAAAAAAGATGAATTCCTTAGTAAAGTGAAGAATTTTAGTTGTGTTGTCTCATGTGGCATGCCTCCCGAAGTGGAAAATTTTAGTTAAATCGTCCCATGTGGCACACCTCCCACAGCGAAGAATTTCAGTTAAGTCATCCCATGCGGTGCACCTCCCGAAGTGGAGGATTTCAGCTAAATTATCCCATGCAGTGCACCTCTCGAAGTGGAGCATTTTAAACATCAGGTCAGTCAAAGCATCACACCAATTCATCCATTAAATTCGTCTGAAGTGATGCATCCCTAAAGCCACATGTATGGTGCATCTCATTCTGCCTTTCATTGTCTTAAGGGACAACCTCCCAAAGTGGAGCATTTCAAAAATTGGGTCAGTCGAAGCATTGCACCCATTCATCCATTGAAGTCGTCTAAAGTGATGCATCCGAAAGCCACCTATATGGTGCATCTCATTTCGCCTTTCACTGTGCTGAGGGACAACCTCTCGAAGTGGAGCATTTTAAATATTGGATTAATCAAAGCATCGCACCCATTCATCCATTGAAGTTGTCCAAAGTGATGCATCTCACCTATATGGTGCATCACATTCCACCTTTCACTGTCTTGAGGGACAACCTCCTAAAATGGAGCATTTTAAAAACCAAGTTGGTCGACGCATCACATCCATTCATTCATTGAAGCTTTCTGAAGCAACACATCCTAGAAGCCACTTGTATGGTGCATCTCATTTTGCCTTTCACCATCCTAAGGGAAAACCTCTCAGAAAATTGAGTCGATCGAAGCATCGCACCCATTCATGCATTAAAGACATCCAAAGTGATGCACCTGTGAAGTCATTTGTGCGGTGTATCATATTTCCCTATTCACTAATTGGGTCAGTTGAAGCATTACACCCATTCATCCATTGAGCTCATCTATTAATATTCTAACCCCCAAATTCATCATGATCATATATATTATGTGATTACATTCATCATGATCATATATATTGTGTGATTGTATGTGTTATGATTTCATTATGAATCCATAAATATTGTGATTTGATACGTTTATGTTTTGTGATTTGAGATTGTGATAATAGATTATTGTAATTTGATAAGGTTTTGTAGGATCCTTATTTCTTCCAAGTTGTAATAATTATTTGCTATGGGTTTGTAATAATTTTTATTTTCTTTTATTGATTTGTGTTAATTAAAGTGATTGGAAATTTGTACGGGCTAATTGGGTAGAATGTATTCTAAGAGATGATTTATAATTCTTCTCTCCTCCTTCCTTCTTCTTGGAGGTTTATTTTATGTTTGATGTGTGTTCTATTTTGATATTTGTATGATTAACATGTTTTCAAAAGTGCATAAAAAAGTTTTACACTTCAATTTTTAATTAAACGTATTGTTACTAAATTATGAATATTTGGATAACCAGGAGACTGATTTAAACTAGGTGAAATAGGTGCCTAACACCTCCTAGTTTCGTACCCAACTTTTGAATTCATCTCTAGTTAAAACTCGATTAATTTGTTCTGAAGAATTAGTTAATCTAAGAATTTTTCTTAGGTAAGGGTGGCGACTCCAAAAATAAACAAAATTCTTACTAAAGTAAGGAAAGCATTTTTATGAGGATTAAATCGGTTTAGTAAAAATCAATTTTATTAATTAAAATGAACTAAACCCATTAGATTCGATTTTTTCAAATGAATTTTAGGAGAACCATGAGATGGCGGAAAAACCGTCATCCTCACTAGCACATTCAGAAATATCTCTATTTAGTAGTCAATATGAAATAACTTCTTACAATATGTAGCAACTGGAATTTCAGCAACATGTCCCCACAGTCCTCCATATGGACATTGTGGCTTGATTAATTCCACAATAGAATCCAAGGGATTGAATAAACAGATACAACAAAAATTAAATATAAGTGCATATGTATAAGATTGTCGTTTCATTCTTTGACCACCGACAAACATTTTCAAACTATCCTACTTGGACAATTAAGGTATGTTCTTCCATATGGATGAGAAATACACTGAACGTGTAACCAAGGTTAACTATGCATACATAACCTTACTATAATATTAGTAAGTGTATAATTCTAGCTCAATTTTTAAAAAAATTTTGGCAACACTTCAAGATAAAATAATCAAACCTCAAGTCAAAACACACAATACAAATACTTCTATATCATCCAACAACATTCTCCAAAGTCAAAATGGCCACTTCTAGGCCTCCAACTCAAATGCATCATTCATGTGATTTCCACTCAAATAAAAGCGCAAATCTACATAAAGTAATTTCAAACGCATCAATTTTAAAGTAAAGCCATAAAATTTAGCAGTAAATGCATTAATTTTTATTTTTCACAAAAAATAAACCGTTCAATTTTGAAAAAAATTTCAATAGCACTTCGACATAAAATAATCAATCTCAAGTGAAAACATACAACATAAAGACTTCTATATCATCCAACAACATTCTCCAAAGTCAAAATAGTCACTACTAAGCGTCCAATTCAAACATGTCATTCTTGTGATTTCCACTCAAATGAAAACACAAATCAACATGAAGTAATTTCATATGCATCAATTTCAAAGTAAATGCATCAAATTTAACAGTAAATGCATCGATTTATTTATTTTTCACAAAAATTAAACCATACAATTTTAAAAAAAATTTTGATAGCTCTTCAATAAAAAATAGTCAAATCTCAAGTCAAAACCCACAAGATAAACACTTATATATCATCCAACAACATTCTCCAAAGTCAAAATGGCCACTACTAGGTCTCCAACTCAAATGCATCATTCATGTGATTTCCACTCAAATAAAAACACAAATGAACATAAAGTAATTTCAAATGCATCAATTTCAAAGTAAAGCCATAATCTTTAACAGCAAATGCATTGATTTATTTAGTTTTCACAAAAATTAAACCATTCAATTTTTAAAAAAATTTTGACAACACTTCAACATAAAATAATCAAATCTCAAGTCATAACACACAACATAAACACTTTTATATAATCCAACAATATTCTCCAAAGTCAAAATAATCATTATTAGGCCTCCAACTCAAATGCATCATTCATGTGATTTCCACACAAATGAAAACAAAAATGAACATAAACTAATTTCAAACGCATCAATTTCAAAGTAAATGCATAAACTTTTATAGTAAATGCATTGATTTTATTTAGTTTTCACAAAAATTAAACCATACAATCTATGAAAAGAATACAATAAATTATGTTGTGATTATTTGAAGCATATTTAATTTGTAAGTTACATTGTTTGAAAGTTGCTTTTTGGTGATTGTTGACCATGATTTCAGTACCACGCTTTAGGAAACTCCACAATGATTCCAACGGTGCAAGAATCAGCTCGATCGAATGTCATTTGGGTCTCAAACAGACTCCCAGAAACCTAGAAACCCTAAAACTAAAGGAGAGGGGCATATTGGTCATTTGCCCCGATCGGTGCCTCCAAGCCAGCGGCGCTGATCACCCCAGGCAACGGTGCGATTTAGGCTGCAGCTAGGGATCCCTGTTGGTGCTAGAAAAGAGGTTTCTGGCACCATTACAAGGGTGGCCAGCGCTGACCAAGTTGGCTTAGCCACCCCTTGTGACATCCCGACCCAGCAAAGCGATCCTAAGAGGGCAGGTAAAGTAGGGCTTCTTGCGAGCTTCTAGGATGGCAGGCTAGCTAAGGTAGTGGAATGCGGGACACAGGAATGAATCGGATCATATATCGAAAAGGGGGTAACTAATCATAAGAGATGCCTTTTTGTGGAATGGCTGGAGAGTTTAAAGAACTCTAAGGTTCAGCGTGCTCACTTGATAGAAATCCTAAGATGGGTGACCTCCTGGGAAGTTTCCATTTCACCCGTGGCACAAAACCGTGCGAGTCTTACGGATCTAGTATGGGATAGAATTAGCTTGATCCAAAGCGGACAATTCCTCTGGTGGTTGGAGTCAGGGTGTTACAATTTGGTATCAGAGCCTGACCCCCTCCAGTACATAAATGATTCGAGGATGAACCATGCAGATGCTGGTGGGCCTATGACATCCTGACCTGGCAAAGCGATACTAAAAGGGCGGGTAAAGTAGGGCTCCTAGTGAGCTTCTAGGATGGCAGGCTAGCTAGAGTAGTAGAATGTGGGATACATGAATGGATTGGATCATGTATTGAAAAGGGGGTAACTAATCATCAGAGGCGCCTTTTGGTGGAATGACTGGAGAGTTGGAAGAACTCTAGGGCTAAACGCGCTCTCTTGATAAAAATTTTAGGATGGGTGACCTCTTGGGAAGTTCCCATTTCACCTGCGGGACAAAACCGTGTGGGTCTTACCGATCTAGTATGGGATGAAACTGGCTTGATCCAAAGCGGACAATTCCTCTGGTGGTTGGAGTTAGGCCGTTATTCCCCCCTTTGCCTATAAAAGGCATACTCCCCCCTCTCATTTTGCACCTCTTGTTGCTTGATTGAATGTTTTTCAAGCATCAATGACTCTTATTTTCTCTTATACGATTCTAACACTAGAGAGTTTGACTTTGCTCATCTTTTATAGTTGAGTTTTAAGCCTGACTTAGTTCTCAAAAGTCGATCCTTTCAACTTTCATTTACACTTTGACCTTCCTTAGGCCAAAGCTACTAGTTAGGTGATTAATTATTAATTGAATCTAGTGATTGATTAATAATTAATCATTTAACAATCTTATAAGACTAATATATGAGTCCTCGTGCCCTACCTTAACTTATATTCGGAGGAAGACTCAATCTTCTTGGTGGACAACACACTGTGGAGCTGCCTTCTGGCCACGTCATGAGGGTATAATCACTCACTCAGACTTTGTCAATTAAGCTCGGTCCATCCAGCACCTTATCAACTATTAAGCCTCATCTAGTTGGCACTATGCATGCTTTAAGTCTGGTCATCCGGCAAATTAAGCCCAGTCCAGTTTTCAAAACTAAGCCCGAAATCAGCTGGCAAGCCATTAAGCCCACTCTAAAAGTGGTACCTTCAAAGCCCTACCACGTTGATCAGTGGTAGAACTTCATGTGCCCTAATCCTCATACAAATGAGGTACGAAGGCATACCTAAGGATTCAGCCTAGGTAGCAACTCGCCACCCCCCCCCCCCCACCCCGACCTGACTGACCAGTTGGGACTTAGGGAAAATGTGTTGCACGACCTATAACTCCTTGATAACGAGGCTAGAGTTAGGCTCTCCTTTGAAATACACACCCTTTATATCTGCTTACTTTTATTGCACTATATTTCTGATATTGACATGCATTATGAGTATGCCCATGCATCGATAATCTGACATTCATACAAAATAATAATTTTGATTTTCAACTTGAACCCAAACTGTAATCCATGTAATGAAACCGAAAACCTAGTCCTTAAACCCAATGATTCGAGGATAGTACATTTTATCCATTGTGGCACACAAAAAGAGTCAATCATGGGGTTTTTACCTTATATTTTCCATTAAAATAAAAACAAAGTAATGTGGTGACTCTCACACACCACACAAAGTGGTTTAAAGATCCAAACCAAACGTCACTTAATTGTTAAACAGAGCCTTAAAATTGGTAAAATTGATAATTAGATCAACTAAATAGACCAACTAGCCTCATATAAGGCTAACACTTAAAACGAACCAGGAAAGGGACCATAACAGGGCTCTGAACAGTCTCAAATGTTTTCATTTCTTCAGTGATAAATTGATCAATGGGATCGTCCGGTTAGACTTTGCCACTGTGGATCTTTCCCACGGTGCCCGGGAGGGGGGCTCACAGGCTAGTGAGTCTGTTGGGGACCTTTAAAACTAAAAAATGTAGTAAGAGGACTATCAAGTAGGTTTTAGATCTCTAGTTTGGGTTTGATTGATAATCACCTTGCATACATACAGATGCATCATTTGGGATCCTTTCCTATCATTTGGTGTACCAATCATTCCATTTGATACGACATGGTCAAACGACGAGGAATATACCAACTTTAAGCATATGGGACCCTCAAAACAATCCACCAAAAGTATGTAATACCCCAAGATCCGATCACTAAGGTTATATGCACCCTCCATCATGAAACCATTTTGGCATAACATTCATGTATTCACACATTACATATTATGGACCAGGAGACTGAACAAATAGTGACCAATCCAGTGGTAACAAACAGACCAATCTAGTGGTAACAAACAAATCAATCTAGTGGTATCCTAAACCCAATCTAGTGGTAACAAATAGACCAATCCATGGTATCCTAAACCTAATACAATGGTAACCAAACACTAATCCTTATCAGAGGAAATACATCTGACCTATTACAAAAGCCTCAAACTGGACCCAAGCACCTTACATTACCAAAAAGCCTCACAACAAACCTAAGCAACATAGATACCCAAAGCCTCAAAACCAACTTGAGCACCTTACCAAACCAGAAAGCCCTAGATCAGACCTAAGCACTTCCATTTACCAAACTGGGGGCAATGCCCAAGTCATGCCCTCAAATCTTGGCTCATGCATTATTTTCATCTTCTCCTAAAAATACCAAAAAGCCTCAAAATAGACTGAAACACCATAGATACCTAGAGCCTCAAAACCGACCTAAGCACCTCAGATCCTCAAACACCAGAACGCCTCAAACCTGACCTAAGCACCGCAGATTACCAAAGACTTAGATAAGACCTAAGCACCCTCTTTTCCCAAACTAGGGGCAATGCCCGTGTCATGCCATCGAATCTTGGCTCATGCATTGCTTCCTCTTATCCAAAAGCCTCAAACCTGACCTAAGCACCCTAAGATTATACTAAAAGCCTCAAATCTGACCTGAGCACCCTAGATTATCCAAAAGCCTTAAAGTAGACCTGAGCACCCTTAGATTATCTTAGAAGCCAAAATTATCACCAAAGCCTCAAAACTTGACCTGAGCACCCTCAGATTATTTAAAACGCCTTAAAATAGATGTAAGCACCTCCATTTCCCAAACTAGGGGCAATGCCCAAGTCATGCCTTTAAATCTTGGCCTATGAATTGCTTCCAACTCTACTAAAGCCTCAAACCTGATCTGAGCACCCTAGATACCAGAAAGCCTCAAACCTGACCTGAGCACACCAAAATACCAAAAGCCCTGAATCTAACTTGAGCACCTTAAATTACCAAAAGCCTCAAACCTGGCCTGAGCACCCCTGATTATTAAAAAGCCTCAAAATAAACCTGAGCACCCTCAGATTATCTCAGAAGGCAAGATTATCACCAAAGCCTCAAAATCTGACTTGAGCATGCTTGAATTATTCAAAAAGCCTTAAAATAGACCTAAGCACCTCCATTTCCCAAAGTAGGGGCAATGCTCGAGTCATGCCTTCAAATCTCGGCTTGTGCATTGCTTTGAACTTTACCAAAGCCTCAAACCTGACTTAAGCACACCAAAACATTAAAAGCCTCAAACCTGACATGAAGAGTATCTTTAGAGACATTCATATAACTTTTGGAATCTTGTGGTCATTTTACTAGTGGTGCTAAACTAACTATTCCTTTAGTGAAACTTGATGTTTATTTTTCACGTACTAAATCATATAAGGATTAGTGGAAAGTGGAATGCTCGAAAGCTTTTCCTTAAGATGAGATGCTAAATTTAAGACCAATGCCAAAATTATTGAAATCTTCAAAGCCTTTGCGTTTGAAGAATTCAAATGTTGAGAAGGGCGGATGTGTTCCTTTAAATCCTCCCCAAGAATTTTATTATTGAGAAAGATGAGAGAGAGGCACCAATTATGTTGAAGATAAAATCAGAAGTGGTTGATAATCCTTCTAAAGAAAAGGTAGCTAGCACTTCCACAAAGAAAGATTCCTTTGTAGAAGCTAGTGATGAATCGAATCCTTCAAATAACGACATCTCCACTCAAGTTGCACCAACTTCAAAAATAGGTTAAGATGCATTGAATTCTCACTCTAGCAAAAAACTTTCAAGAAGAGTCATGATTAATTTATCTCTTTCAAATGAAGAGAAGAATAATTCTAACCGTTGTTGGAAGAAAGTGAAATGAAATAATCAAGCTTCGTCAGCATAACAATTTTATGATCCTAATGATCCAATAAAATTTTCTTTTTTCCTTATCTTTTTAACTTCATGATTTTTGAACTTTATTTCGCAAATTAATTATTGCTATTGGGCCTCAACAACGCGATTTGTGATGATGGACCTTGCGCATTGCCTTTAGATAACTTGAGTTCTATACTTGGGGCAGCTACTTATGATCTCCCTTTGATTACTTCAAAGGATCTTAATGTGAATCCTCCATTAAACAATCGAGCACTGGTCATTATTAAGAAAAATAGTAAGATGCTCATCAAACAAAGGAAGCAAGTTATCATGCTACTTCTGAAATGTTTGCATTTTGTGGTAATGATTTTATGTCATTGTAAAGTTTCAGTAATGACATGGAAAGGGTTAAGAGCTAAAAATTGGTCGAACTCCTACATCACACGTTCCTTCTCTTATTGAACAAGCTCATATAATTTTTTATGGTCTTAAAAAAGGAGAAGGATTTCATACCATTGTCCTAAGAGAGCAATTCACAAGATACCTTCAACTTGCAAATGATTTCTTGAAGCTAAAATCATCATTTTCTTCAAGCATTTCGTCAGAATTTCAGCTAGAGATACTAGAGAAGTTAAGAGGGCAATTGGATGATTCTTTGAGTGTTGAGAAAGAATTCATCGATAGTTCTTCATCTACAGAGGATGAACTTATCAAAATTGAGGAGGAACTAGCAAGGTTGACTTTAAGAAAGAAAGTACTTGAATCCTTCTTAGAAGGTATGAAAAGTGATGTCCTAGAGAAATAAAGCATGGTTTTAAAAGTTCATAAGGAAATATCCACAGTTGAAGCTATGCCAATCTGCAATTTAGAAGATGAGCAATCTCTTTCTAAGTTGCAAAAGCTATTTTCTGATAAGTACAATGAGTTGGAAGCTTGAATGGAATCCATAGAAGCTTCTACTTGTAGAGTCTTGGATGAGTTTCTCATCCAATTAGTTATATTTGGACTAATCCAAATAATGTTTGCATTTGAAATTCGATGATCACCTTTGATGGCTTCAATTTTCCAAATTTATCTTATTAAGATGAATGCGACCACCAAGGCGCACATCTGCCATGGTGTGCGATCACTTGTTATTTGATCAAGAAATGGTTTGCAACATCTTTAAGAATGACTTTCTATAAATGATTCTTCACCTTGTAGGTTGCTTTTTTATTGATAGTAATTTCTCCCACAACCATAATCATTCAAGTACAAAATGATGTGGCGATCAAGCAGAGACAGTAAATGCTCTTTGGCACCATCCTTTAGTTGGTCATTGACAAGGAGAAGCCTCATATCAATACTTAAACTCTTAATTTGTTCAAAATGTGAATATGCACTCATCAACTATTACTGCTCTTGTAACGCCCCAAAATTTGGGATCTTAAAATGGTATTATTTGGATGGGTCATGAATGGTATCACCTGAGAGAGGAATAATATTTTATTTGGACCCGATAATGATATTGATCATAATTAATATTTGTGGAGTTAATTAGACTTTATGTGATTAGTCTTAATTAATTAAAAGTTAAGATATAAATTGTTCATGATTAAGTAAGTAATAAATCACTGGTGAAAAGTAGTTTATTGGCCTGTGAATATTAAGATCGGTTCGGAACTTTATATTATTTTGGTCCGAAAAAAATTACTATTGATGCTTTATATTTTATTTAATATATTTGGAGCATTTAAATATTTAATGAATAGTGTTTTCTAGTGTAGTAAATTAAGGAAAAATTGAGGAATTATTTTTATGGAGTTAATTTAGTAAATTGGTGGAGTTAGATAATAATTAGAGGAGAATTATTTGGTGAATATTTAGAACCCTTGGATGAGAATACTAGAGACTTAATCCTAGCTATTCATTTGACATAAAATTGGGTAACCGAGTTTGATTTTACTACTGAAAATCTACAACTTAACAAAACACTGTTCAATCTTCTCCTTCTTCATCCAACGTCACTTTCTCTCTCTCTTTCTCTCCTCCATTTTCTTCAATTTCTTTACCTCTAAAATACACCAAATCACCTAATTAATCCATAGATTAGTGATCAAACATTAAGAACTAAGCTAATGGAGTAAGAATTGGAGATTGAAACTAAGACTTTTGGAGAAAAGCTACAATTCAAGTAAGTTGTGAAATTTTGATTTTGTGAATTAATTAGTGAAAACATAGCTTAGACTTGTAGTTGATGCTTTAAATCATCCTCCATATTCTCCTTTTGTCATTTCTTGATTTTAATGTTGATTTTTGCTACTTTGAAGAAGTTGGAGAACCCTCCTCTAAAGTAAAGGAGAAAGCTCAAGTGAGGCTTTCTAAGCTCAATTAAGCTTATTTTATAAGGTTAGTGCAATAATATTACACTTCCCCATTCATTTTCTTTAAGTTTCAAATTTTTAGGATTTGAATAAATTTTCAGTTCCTTATGATTTTGTTGGGGAATTGCTTAATTGATAGTTTTTATATGATTTTCCATGTTTCCTAAGCATGATGAAATGCTTGAATGGGAAGAGGGACATCCCCTTCTCCTTCCCCTACACTTGGCCGAACCTTAATGGGTGAAGGGCCTTGAGCTTACTTTGATTTTATGCTTGAATTGGACTTTAATGAGTTAATTGATAAGTAAATCAAAGATGGTTAAAACCTCTTTCTTGTATTTCAATGTTTAAGTATTTTTCCAAGACTTAAAGAAAGTTTGAAAGTGTAAAAGATATGTTTTAACACTAAATGTTTTTAAGTAATGATTTTAATGTTTTGGTTAAGTATTTTTGGGCTTAAAAGACGGTATTTGGTGGAAGGAAACTCCTTCCCCTTTATGCACCTAAAGAGGCCGAACCACCCTAAGGTGGTAAGGCATGTCTTTGTTTCTCTAAATGTTGATTTTTAAGAATTTTGTTACAATTACTATGCATGTCTAACATTTCATTTAATATTTTTGGAGCATGATTGCATGATTTAGGTGCGTAGAAAATATTTCATGAATATTTTTGGAGAATTAAGGTATTTAGTGAATAGTGTTTTCTAGTGTAGTATGTTAAGGAATAATTGAGAAATTATTTTTATGGAATTAATTTAATTAATTGGTGGAGTTAAATAATAATTAGAGGAGAATTATTTGATGAATATTTAGAGCCGTTGGGTGAGAATACTAGAGACTTGATCATAGCCATTCATTTGGCATAAAACTAAGAAGCCAAGTTTGACTTTTCTACTTAAAAGTACCACTCATCAACACTATTCATTCTTCTTCTTCCTCTTCTTCTCCACGCCACTTTCTCTCTCTAGTCTCCTCCATTTTCTCTCATTTTCCTACCTCTAAAGTACCTTAAAATAGATAAATTAAATCAAAGATTAGTGAATAAACTTGAAGAATTAAGTAGAAGAAGTAGTTTTTGGTGCTCCTAAGCTAAGGAAAATAGAGTTTCTATCGAGAACAAATAAGTTGTGAAATTTAAATTTGTGAATTAATAAGTAGAATTCAAGATTTAGACATGTAATTGATGCACTAAATCATGCTCCATCTATTTCTTTTGTCAATTATTGATTCTTATGTTAATTTTTTTCTACTTTGAAGAGGTTGGAGAATCCTCTTCCAAAGGGGAAGGATAAAGCCAAGGATTCAGGCTTTCCAAGCTTCTTAAAGCTTGTTTAAGAGGTTATGCAATAATATTTCACTTTCCCTTCATTTTCTTCAAGTTTCCAATTTTTAGATTTTTAAATGAATTTTGAGAAATTATGAATTGTGTTGGGGAAATGGTTATTTGATTGTTTTAACATGATTTTCCATGATTTTTAAGCATGATAGAATGCTTGAAAGGGAAGGGAAACACCTCCTTCCCCTTCACCTAAGTTTGGTCGAACCTCCCTTAGAGGAAGGCCCTTTTGATTTGTTTCTTGCTTTTGCTTTCTTTGATGATTAATGAGTCTTTGAATGGTTTTCTTTTAAGTAAGTGGTTATTTTGAAAAGAAAATATGTTTCCTTCTATTTACAAGAGTGGCCGAACCTATGGTGGGTCAAGGACACTATGTTTTCTTTTATTTTTATGTTTTATTTTAACTTAAATGAGTTTGTTAATAAGCATTTTGATGATGGTCAAAACCTCTACTTTGAATTCTAGTGTTTAAGCATTTTATTAAGACTTAATGAAGGTTTTGAATGTGTAAAAATGGGTTTTATGGTTAATTGTTTCAAGTAATGAATTTAATGGTTTTGAGTAGTGATTTTAAGTTAGTAATTAAGACTTTTGATGGAGAAAACCATTCCTCCTTTGTTTTCATGAAGAGGCCAAACCTCCTTCTAGTGGCTAAGGCATGTTTTGTCTTTTTAAGTGTTAAAGTTATGTATATAAATGTATATTAGGGAAGTATGATTTTTGATTGAAACATAAGTAGGTTTTGATGAATGCTTAAGTAATTTTGAAACAATAAGTATTAAGTTATGAAGTGTTTTGCTAAGGACTTATGTATAAGCAATAAGGTTATTTGTAAAAGAATGGTTTTGTTTTGGGCTCTAGTATGCATGATTGAAATGTAGTAACATGAGATTTATTTCGGTACATGAGCATGCTCGACTTATTAGGCCTTTCTGTTATATGGAAGCTATGATCATATGCTAAGCTCTACATGTCTTATGAATAAGCATACGCGCTTATTATTTTGTGTGGTGCTCTCATAGACCATTAGAGGCACTTCCACAAGCCTCTTTTTTTATATGGAGTGGTGATCTCACAGGCCACTATTCTGTTATTTTGTTATTCTATTATTCTGAAATTTAATCTATTTATATTTCTTTCTGTATATGTATGAGCCCATAACTAAGAATAAACTCTATTCTGTTATAAAAGAGAATGGAAATATATTTCTATTTATGGAATTTTTCTTACATTTGTCAAATTATGAATATATTTTTAAGAATGAATTTCTTTATAACTTTCGAAATATTTTAATTTAATTTATACGTCTTTGATATTTATTTCGTATTTGATTTCAGCATTTTGAATTATATTTAAGATTTGTTACTTAGTCAACTTTCGTTATTTTATCAAAATTATTTAGCACCACTGAGTTTCCACTCAGCACGTCGATTTTTATCACACGTAGGTTATGAGCGGTGAATGCTACCTGAAGACCGGAGGAGTAGCATCAAAAAAGGAATTCTATTTTTTAGTAGGATATGTAATGGAATGTAATTATGGCATGTACAGGAACATTGTAAAAAGTATGGTGTACGATTGTTAATAATTAATTCGCTGAATGAATGGTAAAATAATATGATAGAACCTAAGCTATCATGTGAATATTTAGAAGTGTATTTGAATTTTGGGGGTTTGGAGGAATAAATATTGGAAGTGTATCTATTTTCTTTGTGTGGCAAGTTGATTTTTAAGGGAAACTCTTGCGAATTTTTCGTAAGAATTTCCTTAAACCTTATTTTAAAAATAATTATTTTACTTGCCTCCTTATGAGAACTTAGTCACTTCTAATATATGATCTAAAATTATTAAGTAAGACAAGACGATACTCTGGCACCAAATGTGACATTTGTCGTTTGGTCCTCTGAGATTAGGCGGCGGGTGTTATAGGGTGACTTGAAGAATTCCAGAGAGAAGACCAACAAGCAATTTTGCACCACAATAGGTCAGTTCTTGTATGACTTGTGATTTTGGTTTACTTTCGTACTTGTTTCAATCTTGAGTTGCTTCCACCGTGTAATTCCTGACTCACAGCAACTGGTACCAGAGCCTTTCAAAACTCGTATGAAGGTGGCTTGTTCACCTGTTAGTTGCTATCATGTTTTTGTTAGATTATATTTATCTTTCGTATGATACATGAAAATTGTAATTTGCATATAATCATTTTCTATTTCTTCTTGATTACGTGATTATATATATGATGTTTTTTTCAATTGTTTTGATATAGATTTCATGAACTAATACTGGCTAGTTAGCCTTTTAACAGTAGACTTATAAAGTCTTTCAAATACAGAGTCAGTAGAGTGCGTCCACTCGTCTTGAAGACACCCACTTGTCTGGCATATGATCATAGCGCAATCCAAACCAAAATTGATAGCATGTCTTATTTTCAGAAATCGAAAACGATATTCTAGCAACTATTCAACTAAGACCACAATAGGTCGATCCAATTTAAATCAACTTCCAATTAACATCCACAACCAAAATGTCAAGCAATACATAAAATAAGTAAATGTATCTTATTGCAATTTGCTCATTAATCATAGAAGCTCATAAGCTTCTTATAAATTCAAACCATCCATGCTCATACATTTTCACAATTATTATATTGCTCAAGCAATTCAATTGAGATTGCAACAACGCATAAAAATCTTAGTCTAACGTTATTCATGATGTCAAGTAGTAAGCGTACCTGGTGTATAGCACTTAGTTCTCCAACGTATAACTCCGAATTGGCATTATCAAGTCATAAGCACACACTTAGTCCATGGTAGTCCATAGGTCAAGCAAGTCAACATCATAATAGTAGAGTTTTAGTGTGTTTCCTAACAACCCATTTATTATATAAGCAAGTATAATTTCGTATATCAAGTTTAGCTCAAGGCATATGAAGAACCAATTAGATCTCACCTTAGCTAAGTTTATTCCAATTTGTAATCACACAACGCATAGCATTGAACTTCAATAGATTATTTGGATGAATAACTCATCAAATCATAACCAACTAACTAATATCCCCTATTTTTTTTTCATGGTCTAATACTAAACAAAAGTTAACTCAATTCCCACATTCAAACTTATATTAAATTCTTATGTTATAACAACAAGTACAATTAAGTGATAGTTCTCAATTAAGATCAACTAAACATAGTTCATATCTTGTGTATTTTTCATCAATGTTCATATGATACTTTAGTCTCATTTAAAGAGGATTCTAAGGAAAATCACATCAAAGATACATTATGTATGCATTTAGAGGGTCTAGGAAACATTAGAAGGTCAAAAATACAACATAGCATTGAAAGGGACAGTGTAGAGAACAGGCTAGGCATGCTAGATGGCATGGCGATGCTAAAAGGGTCACAAAATATACCAATAGTCAGTAAAAAACACAGGCTAGGCGTGCTACACGGCATGGTCATGCTAAAAAGCCAGTTTCAGGAGTACACAGCATGAGCTAGACATGCCCGAACCAGTTTTACTATTTGATTCATAAATTGAGCTATCATTATCCAAATTTGACACAAGAGGATGCATTGGAAATCTAACAAATAAATCTAAAACTTTTATAAAGGAAACTAGACAAAATATGAGCATCTTGGATGCCAAAATAAGCAATCAATTTGAATATATAAGCTTGATGCCACGACAGAACCTAGTTTCGGTACTTAGATCATAACTCGAGCTACAGGCATCCAAATTAGACACAAGAAGATGTTTTAGAAAGTTAAGAAGTAGAGATAAAACTTTTGTGAAGAGCTCAAATACAGATTAAAAACATAAAGGGTCCAAAAATGAGTTCTAAACCAAACCAATAACACACATAGCATCAAGTTTATCAATTCATGCAACTTAGAATTCTCAATTTCTTCACGTAAAAACATCAGTTCTCAAAATTAATAAATGGGAAAATAACAATGTTCATGATCAGCAACACTAATAATTGAAATCAAACTAAACATTTGATTGCAGAGCACAAACATCACTCAAAGAAATCAAGGTAGTCATATACTTGTAGAGCACTAACCTCAAACCGCACAATAGCAAACCAAACTTCGTAATTATGCCTTCACGCCCTTATCAACCTTAGAAGGTTCACCCTTCTCTATGGGCATGAAAAGCAAAAACAAAACATAGACATCAACCATTAAGGATTTGAAATCTCTTAACAATAATGACTCCAATAACATAATCAAATTAGAGAACAACATATGGATTGCAAAATAGAAACTTACCATGATTACAAAAAACCTACTGTGATCACAGCCTAATTGCACCTTCATCTACTAACTTCAATCACCGTCCTAATGTTATTGACTCTCAATTTTCATATAATTATAGATTACAATGGCCAAAATCACAGGAATAGAAGAAGACTTGTCTTTCTCTTTTTTTTCTTTCTCTCTTGTGTGTGTGTGTGTGTGTGTGAGGAGGGCAGCACTCTCTTTTCAAAAGAGGGTGTTGGCCACTCTTTTTAATTTTAGGTTAAAATATATATTTTCCTTTCTTTTTGAAAAGAACACAAAATGGCCCATAATTAAATAAGCCCACCTATTTTAAAATCCATTTAATAAAATACCCATAAATGAAATACCATTGATACAATTAAAATTATAGTTTAACAAATAATTCCTAAAAAGTTATAAATGAGTAACAATAATAATCAAAAAATCTTATTTGCAAATCAAAGCCAAATAATTGACAACAAATACCAAATTAATTATTTTAATGCCCAAATCAAATCAATTTAGGAAATATATTTTAAAATCAATTTAACACCATACTCTCTCTCAATTCCAAATATCTAGGTGCAACTAGAACCGTATCGTATTAAATTCCATAACTAGGCTTCTTAAGGCACAACTTCCTAATTCGCAATCCAGACTCCATTAAATGCATGAATAATCAAACACATAACATATAATGCATGAATCACAATCTAGACAAAATAATTATGAAAATAACCTATTTGAATTATAAGTCATACCAATACCCCAATTTGCTACCAATTAGCAATCCAACAGTCATTATTCATAATTTCATAAATCAAGCCATTACATAAGAAATATAGTGCATTAAAAATAAGTGGTTGTAGTAAAGTGTGTATTTCAGAGGGGAGCCTGACTCTAGCCTTATTATCCAGGAGTTTTAGGTCATGCAACATATTCCCTTAAGTCCTTATCGATCAGTTTGATCGGGGGCCCACTACTAGGCTAAATTTGTAAGTATACCTTCATACCTCATTTATATGAGGATCAAGGCGCATGAAGTTCTACCACCGACTAGGGTGGTAGGGTTTTGAAGGTGCCACTCATAAAGTAGGCTTACTGGTTTGCCGACTGATTCCTAGCTTTGTTTTAAAAACTGGTTTTATGATTTTACCGACTGGATCGGGCTTAGTTTGTCGAACGTACTAGGCTTAAAGCATGCATAGTGTCGGCTGGACCAGGCTTGACAATTGATAAGGTGCTGGATGGACCGGGCCTAATTTACAAAGTCTGAGTTGAGCAATTATAACCTCGTGACATGGCCTGATTTTGCTCCATGGCATGTTGACGACTAAGGAGGTCGAGTCCTCCTCCAAATATAACCTAGGACGTGAGGACCCATATATTAGTCTTATAATATTGTTAAATGATGAATTATTAATCAATCGCTACATTTGATTAATAATTAATCACCTAACTAGTAGCTTTGGCCCAAGGAAGGTCAAAGTGTGATTGAAAGTCGAAGGATTGAATTTTGAGAACCAAGTCGACCTTAAACTCAACTATGGACGATAAGCAAAGTCGGAATTTTGGTGGTAGAATCGCAATAGAAAGGATGAGAGTCGTTGATGCTTGAGAAGTGCTCAATCAAGGAACGAGAGGTGCTTCATTATAGGGGGAGTGTGCCTTTTATAGGCAAAAAGGGGTAGCTAAGCCGGCCTGGTCGATGCTAACCACCCTTAAATCGGTGTCGAAAACCTCTTTTCCAACATCGACAGGGAGCCCCTTAGCCGACGCTGCCACCTTGGGTGATCGACGCCGCCGTTGCGATAACCAACGTCAATCAGGGCAATTTACCAGGATTCACCTCCCCTTTGATTTTTTGGTTTTTGGGCTTTTAAGAGTTAATTTAAGGCCCAAACAACGTTTGATCGAGCTAATTCCTAAAGCCTGGTGCTAAAATTTGGTGAACAGTTTTCCCCCTCAGAGATATTAGAGCTGATCATGGTACGGTCTATTGAACTATGATTTCAACACTTGTGAAAGTAAATGTGGTCTAAAAATCATACCTGGAAGTCTTTGGTGATGTCTAGAACATCCTTTGTGAATCTTGTTTGATTTTGAGGAAATTTTTCTTGAGTCGGTCCGGTCTATTTGGTTTTTTGGAGGCTTATCTATAATCGACCTGAATTCGAAATTCCATTACGAATGTTTTGATTGTGATTATTTATTAATCAGAGTTTGGATGAGTCCTAAAAAAGTTTATTCTTTCAAGTAGGGGCAAGGCTCGTCCTCCCTATTTTCTATAAATAGGGGACGGGGGTGACGTCATTTATCATACCCCCTCACTTGCTTTCATCTCTCCTTTTCTTAGAATTTTTTAAAGATTGTCTATGTGTTATAGGTTATGAATCCCCACTTACCCTTTATTCTCCACTAAGCGAATTTGAGAGGACTATGAATGGGTCTCAGCCTGTGCCAACTTAAGAAGTGGAGTAAGAATGGGGCCCACCATCAACACTAAGAACTAAGGCCAATGGTCAAGGGCCAGCTCCTGCAGTGCCTGACTTCCTCGATGTGGAGATGTAATGAGTGAGATATGTCACTTGCCATGGCATGCTACTGTCATGCTACCAGAGGACATCGTTGACCATTGGCCGGTCTATTCGAGAGGCATTTCGGTATACATGCTCTCTCTCTCTCTCTCTCTTTTTATTAGGTGCTTTGCTTGTTGCAGCCTCTTCTTAACTAGTAAAAGGGGATTACTCTCCTAGTGGACCAGCTTCGAGGGGCGTTATTGAGGCCATGACCCGTTAAAGCCTTTGGAGGACCAAGTCTAGACATTCCAGGATGACATGAGGCATTGATGAGACTTCGAACGTCTGCTCACATCACTTGCGTAGACTATGGGTCTAATTGAGTAGATTGTGGTTTACCTTGGGTAGCATTAGTGACGTAGCTCTTATAGCAATTTTGAGCTGGTGTTACTTTGTAGCAACACCTTATTTTGCGAAGTCTTGACTAAAGCTTTTTGTTAATAGAATATCTCACTTCTATTCTTTTATTTTACCACGTCTAATCTACTCTCTTTTCTCATTTGCACTGTATGCTTGAGTTTGTATGATTTGTACTCATTGCCCAAATGTCATACTTGATTGCCCATATTTACACTTATTTCCCTATTTTGTACTTGCTTTTGGAGTTGATCGCCTTGTTCGGATGAATTTGGTGTTGATCGCTTTGATTGTCCTAACCTGGCTAGTCGCCCTAATTGCCCTAACCTGGAGCTGGTCGCCCTATTTTTTTGAATGAACTTGGCACTAATCGCTTGGTTATTCTGACTTAGCACTGTTGCCCTATTTTTGGATTGAGTTAAGCACCGATAGCCCTAATTTTCGATGAATTTAGCACTAGTCGCCCTAACTTTTGACTTGGCACTGATTGCCCTGAGTTTGTACTAAATTTGGCATTGATCGCCCAATTTTCTAAGTGTACTTGGCACGGATCGCACTGATTTTTTTAAGGAACTCGGCACTGATCAACCCTGATTGTTGTGACTTGCCGCTGGTTGCCCTATTTTTGGATTGAGTTTAGCACTAATCGCCCTAGTTTTGGATGAATTTGGCGTTAGTCTCCCTAACCTTTGACTTGGCACTAATTGCCCTGAGTTTGTACTAAATTTGGCATTGGTCGCCCAATTTTCTAAGTGTACTTGGCACGGATCGAACTGATTTTTTGAATGAACTCGACACTGATCAACCCTGATTATTCTAACTTGCCACTGGTTGCCCTATTTTTGGATTGAGTTTAGCACTAATCGCCCTAGTTTTGGATGAATTTAGCGCTGGTCGCCCTAACCTTTGACTTGGCACTGATTGCCTTGAGTTTGTACTAAATTTGGCATTGGTCGCCCAATTTTCTAAGTGTACTTGGCACGGATTGCACTGATTTTTTGAATGAACTCGAAACTGATCGAACCTGATTGTTCTGACATGGCGCTAGTCACCCTATTTTTGGATTGAGTTTAGCGCCAATTTTGGATGAATTTGGCATTGGTCGCCCTAACTTTTGATTTGGCACTGATGTAACGAACTATTTTTTTATGTCGGTCATAGTGATTTATCGGTCTGTGAATAGTACTATTGGTCCAGGACTTTGTATTATTTCGGTTTGAAAAAATTACTAAAGTGTCTAATATCCTATTTAATATTTTTGGAGTATGTTTGCATGATTTAGGGGGGTGGAAAATATTTCATGAATATTTTGGAGAATTGCGGCAATTAATGAATATTATTTTTAGTGTGGTATATTAAGGAATAAATGAGGAATTATTTTTGCAGAGTTAATTTAATTAATTGGTGGAGTTAAATAATAATTGAAAGAGAGTTAATTAATGAATATTTAGAGCCATTGGATGAGATTACTTAGGACTTGAACTTAGCCATTCATTTCGCATAAAATGAGGAAGCAAAGTTTGACTTTGCTACTTAAAGATTACCATCACTCATCAACACATTCTCTTTCTTCTCCATCTCCATCTCCACGCCAACTTCTTCTTCTCTTCTTTCTCCATTTTCTCTCATTTTTCTACCACAAATTACCACCAAAATACCTAATTAAACCAAAGAATAGTGAATTATCCTTAAGAATTAAGTAGTTGAAGTTGAAATTTGGGATTAAAAGCTAAGAGAATTGAAGTTGCCATTGAAGCAAGTAAGTTGTGGATTTTAAGCTTTATGATTTAATAAGTAGAATTCAAGGATTAGGCATGGGATTAATGCATTAAATCATGCTCCATTCTTTTCTTTTGTTAATTTTGATTTTAATGTGCACTTTTTCCTACTTTGAAGAAGTGGGAGAACCCTCCATCAAAGGGAAAGGAAAATCTCAAGAGTGAAGCTTTCTAAGCTTCCTAAAGCTTGATTGAGAGGTTAGTGCAATAATACTTTCAATTCCCTTCCAATTTCTTTAAGTTGTAATTTTTAGGTTTTGAATCATTTTTGAGAAATTGTGTGAATTGAGTTAGGTAAATGTGTTGTGATTACTTTAGTATGATTCTTCATGCTTAATAAGCATAATGGATTGCTTGGAAGTGAAAGAGAGTAACCCCTCCTTGTTTCCCTTCTTTGGCTGAACCCTCTTTAGGGGGAGGGCTTGGATTTTTGTTTCTTGTTTTGATCTCCTTTGATTGTAATTGAGCTTGAGAGTGGTTTTCTTTATGATTTATGAAATAAAATTGGAAAGGAACTATTTTCTCTTTGTTTTGAAAGGATGGCTGAACACTCTTTAGGTGAAGGGCCATTGTGTTTCTTCGATTTTCAAGCTTGATTTTAACTTAAATGAGTTTATTAATAAGTAATTTGGTGATGGTTTAAAGTTTGAATTCGAATTTCACTGTTTAAGTATTTTTCATGACTTAAAGAAGGTTTTGAAATGGTAAATTGGGTTTTATAGTTAAGTATTTAAAGAAATGGATTTAATGATTTTAGTAATGCTTTGAGTTAGTGATTAAAGCATTTGATGGAGAAAGATTTTTCTCTTTTGTTTTCATAAAGAGGTCGAACCTCCTTTAATAGGTAAGGCACGATTTGGGTCTTTTAAATCTTGAACTTTAAGTATTTTTAAGCTATGATTATTTGTGATTAAGAAAGTATGGTTTTGGCTTTAAATATAAGAGGATTTGAAATGCATTTACAAGTTATAAGTTAAGTGATTTTGAAATAATAAGTGTTAATTATAAAATATTTTTGGATAAGGAGTGGTGAACGAGAAATGAGACTATTTGTGGCAGAATGCATTTATTTTGGGCTCTACTATACATGATTGAAATGTGGTATGATGAGATTTATTGCGATATGTGAGCATGCTCGGGTTATCAGCCCATTCTGTTTGGTAGAGCTACGATCATATGCTAGAGTTATCAGCCCTTATAAATAAGCGAACGCGCTTATTATGTGGTGGTGGCTGGTGCTTTCATAGGCCACGGTGGCGCTTGCATAGGCCACGATTATGTGGTGGTGGGTGGTGCTATCATAGGGCACGGTGGTGTTTCCATAAGCCACGATTATGTGGTGGGGTGGTGCTTTCATAAGCCACGGTGGTGCTTTCACAGGCCACGGTCGAATCTGCTTACATTCATTCTGTATCTGTATCAAATCTGCTTACATTCACAACTTGCTTACATTCACAACTTACTTGCTTCAGTGATAACTTCAAATTCCAAGCTTAAAGACTCCAAATTTCCACTCTTTATTCTTAATTCTCAAGGGTTAATCACTAAACTTTGATTTAATTTGGTAGTTTAATGGTAGTTTAGAGGTAAGAAATTGAAGAAAATGGAGGAGAAGAAAAAGATGAAAATGGCATGGAGATGGTGAAGAAGAAGAAAGAGAAAGTGTTGATGAGTGGTAACTTTAAGTAGAAAAGTCAAACTTGACTTCTCTCTTTTATGTCAAATGAAGGGCTAAGATCAAGTAATGGTATTCTCATCCAATGGCTCTAAATATTCATAAAAAAATTCTCCTCTAATTATTATTTAACTCCAGCAATTAATTAAATAAACTCCACAAAAATAATTCCTCAATTATTTCTTAACATACTACATTAGAAAACACTACTCATTGAATGCCTTAATTCTCCAAAAATATTTATGAAATGTTTTCTACCTACCTAAATCACGCAAACATTCTCCAAAAATATTAAATAAAATATTAAACATGCACAGTAATTTTTTCAAATCGAAATAACATTAAGTCTTGGACGAATGGTACTATTCACAGACCTGTAAAATACTATTACCGACACAACAAAAAACACTGAAAAATTAGACTGTTACACCTTGTGCCAAGAAGTTTCCAAACCAAAGACAAAAAACAGCTTGATCCAAATCGGTCTGATGAAAAGGAGGAAGCATACAGGTAGAACTTAAACCTTTACCTCTTGGATTAAGGTATGCATTTCTTGGCCAGAACTCTATATTTTCTATAATTATAAATTCTTCATTAAATGCTAATCAAGAGGATATTTTGTTGAATCTGCTTAGAAAACACAAGAAGATATTAGGACACAATATACATGACTTGAAAGGAAAAAACCATTCCATATGCACACATAGGATACTAATAGAGGAAGGATTTAAACCTTCAATTGAACCTTAACGAAAATTGGATCCTAATATGACATAAGTAGTTAAGAAAGAAATAACCAAGTTGCTAGACGTAGGCATAATATATCCTATCTCAAATAGTCTATGGGTTTGTCCAATCCATGTAGTACCTAAGAAGGGGGGTATTACTACCGTTAAAAATGAGAATGATGAAACTCTAGCAACTAGGACAGTTACAGGATGGCATATGTGCATTGACTATAAGAAATTGAATAGCGTCAGTTGTAAAGACCATTTTCCATTGCCATACATTGATCAAATCTTAGAAAGATTAGCTGGTCACTCATATTTTTGCTATCTTGATGGTTTTTCTGGTTTCTATCAAATTTACATTCATCCATTAGACTAGGAAAAAAACATATTTACTTGTCCATATGACATATTTGCTTTTAGACGAATGCCCTTTGGACTCTGTAATGCACCTGCCACATTTCAAAGATGCATGACCGCTATCTTTTCTGATTTTGTCGAAGAGATCATGGAGGTATTTATGAATGATTTTTCTGTATATGGAACTTCTTTTGATAATTGTTTGAGGTAAATCTTGGGAAAAGGTAATTCATGTCCTGAATTGGGAAAATTGTCACTTTATGGTACAAGGAGTAGTTCTTGGACACATTGTCTCTGAGAAAGGAATCGAGGTTGATAAAGCAAAGGTGGAAATCATAAAAAAAATGCAACCACCATCCTCAATGAAAGAGATTCAAAGTTTTTTGGGTCACATGGGATTTTACCGACGGTTCATAAAAGATTTTTCCACAATTTCTAAACCCTTGTGCAATATTTTTGTAACGGACTATTTTTAGTGTCTTTTTCAGTGTCGGTAATAGTGATTTACCGATCTATGAATAGTATCATCAGTCCGGGACATGGTATTATTTCAGCCTGAAAAAATTACTCTATGTGTCTAGTATGTTAAATAATATTTTTGGAGCATGTTTGCATGATTTAGATGGGTAGAGAATATTTCACGAATACTTTTGGAGAATTGAGACAAGTAGTAAATATTATTTTTTTATTGTGGTATATTAAGAAATAAATGGTGAATTATTTTTGGAAAGTTAATTAATTATTTTGTGGAGTTAAATAATATTTAGAAATGAATTATTTGAGGAATATTTTGAGCCATTGGATGAGATTTTCTAAGACTTAATCTGGGCCATTGATTTAGCATAAAATGAGAAGCAAAGTTTGACTTTGCTACTTAAATCACCAACACTTTCTCTCTCCTCCCTTCTTCTTCCCCCACGCCAACTTCTTCTTCCTTCTTCCTCCATTTTTCTTTCATTTTCCTACCTCCAAATATCACTAAACCACCTAATTAAATCTTAGGATTTTGATTAATCCTTGAGAATTAAGTAGTAGAAGCTTGAATTTGGAGTTTCTAAACTTTGGTTTTGGAGTTGCCATTAAAGGAGGTAAGTTGTAAATTTTGGGTTTTGTAATTTATTAAGTCTAATTCTAGGATTAATGCATTAAGCCATGCTCTTTTCTTTTCCAATGTTAATTTTGATTTTAATGAGCTCTTTTCCTACTTTGAAGAGATTGGTGAACCCTCCACCAAAGGCAAGGAGAAAGCCCAAGGATAGAGTTTTTAAACTTGTTTAAGCTTGAAAAAGATGTTAGTGCAATAATATTTTAGTTTCCCTTTCATTCTCTTAAGTTTTAAATTTTAGGTTTTTGATGAATTTTGATGTTAGAGGTGTACTTAGGGTGGACTGAAAGTCATTTTTGACCCTTTTATAATTTCTATTTGCTTCTGACTTCTTCATAATATCTGTAGCTCTATTTCTCAGCTTTCCAAAACATCCTCTTATGTTTAATTCCAATACTTGTAACTCAACTTATAATTTAAATACCAAAACTGGTTCTGTTATGGCGTCTCACTTGTATATCCGAATTGACTGTCCCTTTTGGCCACTAAAATGAAAAGATAATATCTTGTGTTCTTAATAAAAGTTGTATTTCTACTTCTTATCTTTCTAAATCGTCCTCTTTTATCCAATTTGAATACATACAGCTCAACTTATGATTTTCATGTCAAAACTGGTTGTGCAAAATCATGTTGGATTGTTGGTCTGTGTTCGTGGGTTTCTTTCACCCTCTTAGAAAATGATCCGCACTATGGTCCCTTCAAGAAATTTGTAGCATTTTGTCTTATCTTTCTCCATAGTTGGCCGAACCCTAAGTGACTCCAATTTTAATTAACCTAATTATTAGACAATTACCCAATGATTAAGGCATGGTGTGCAAACCCAAGATGGATCCCGAGACTATGTCATGCTGATGAACTAACCTATGAATGAATGCTTTGCAGGGTGAATGAAACAATATGATTAAAAGTGTCTATGTAATTTTGA
>CANUEP010182068.1:0-18731 GCA_947857235.1 Jatropha podagrica | reverse complement strand
CTTACAAATTACATTGCCTTTTATTCTTCAAGTAGCCTTATTTGTCTTCAATTGGATGAACTTTAGTCTTCAATTTGATGAAACTCCTTCAATTAATTTCTGCAAAAGACCTTAGAAGCACACTATATAATAATTTATTTCGATTTATTATTTTTGTTTATCATAAAAGAAATTAAGGTTGTAAAAGCCCTTGAGCCAACAGAGGCAAGTAATTAAATTTTGGAAATTCCTATGAAAAATTCGCAAGAGTTTTCTCTAAAAATTAACTTGCCATAAAAAGTAAACATATACACTTCCAATATAAATTCTCCTCCAATCTCCATAACTTTAATCAACTCAAAATCACGCAGCACTTCTATATGGTTGCATCTATTCACATAAGTCCTAGCATGTTAATTTACCATTCATTCTAAGGAATATTTATTAACATTCATACACCATAATATAATAAGATCATAACACTTAAATAACCATCAATCTCATTAATTACATTTTCAATATAACAACCTCAATACCTTTTTACAATATTTTCTATACATGCCAAAATCATAATTTACTATATATCCTACCCAAAAAGATATTTCTACTCTGATGCTACTCCTTTGGTCTTTGAATAGTGCCACTACTCCTAACCTGCACGTGATCAAAATCAACGCACTGAGTGGAAGACTCAGTGGTGCTAAATAATTATCAAATAAAATAACAAAGAATAGCCAAGATAACAAGTCTCAAATATGCTTTAAAATACTCAAACCATATATATAATTAAGTATTGAAGTCATACTAATTAAATTTAAACATTTTGAAAATCATAAAGAAGTTCATAAATACAAATGTATCTTCGTTTTCTTATAGCAAATAAAAATTTTGTTCTTAGTTAAGGCTCGTACTAATTCAAAATGAAACATAAGCAGATTCCATTTCTGAATCACATAATCACTACGTGTGAAAGTGCCACCACATAGCACATAATCGTGGCCTGTGAAAGCGCCACCCACATCACACAATCGTGGCCTGTGAAAGTGCCACCCACATCACCAAATAAGTGTGTCCACCTATTCATAAGGGCTGATAACCCTAGTGTATGATCATAGCTCCACAGAATAGAATGGCCTGATAAGCCCATCATGCTCACATATCAGAATCAATCTCATCTTTTTACATTTCAACCATACATAGTAGAGCCCAAATCAAAACCATTCTTTCACAATTAGTCATATTTCATATGCACAATTCCTTATTAAAAATATTTTATAACTTAATACTTATCATTTCAAAATTACTTAACTTACAACTTGTAAATAATCATTAAGTTCTCTTACGTTCAAAACCAAAATCATACTTTCTTAATACCGAAATATACATAGCTTAAAACACTTAAAAATCAATATTTAAAAGGCAAAAACAAGCCTTACCCATTATAAGAGGTTCAGCTTCTTATTGGAAACAAAGGAGGAATGACTTCCTCCATTAAAAGCCTTAATTCCTGAATCAAATTCACTAATTAAAACCATAAAAATCATTACTTGAAACAATTGACTACAAAACCCTTTTTTTTCATATCTAAAGCTTCTTTAAGTCCTTGAAAAATGCTAAAACATTGGAATTCAAAGCAAAGCTTAAACCGTCATCAAATTGCTTATTAACAAACTATTTTAAGTTAAAATCAAACTTAGAAATCAAAGGAATCAAAGTGTCCTTCACCTACATAGGTTCGGCCACTTCTTCCAAATCAAAGAGAAAATGTTTCTTTCTAAATTAATTACATAAATCTTAAGGAAAAACTATCCAAGAACACATTAAAAACAAAAGAACACAAAAGCTTGAAACAAAAACTAAGGCCCCTCTTCTTAAGAGGTTCGACCACTCATGGTTAAAGGAGAAGGGAATGTTTCCCTTGCCTTTCAAGCATTCTTCCATGCGTTAGAATCATGGGAAATCAATTTAAAACATTCAATTATCCATTCCGCAACACATTTCACATAATTCTCCAAAATTAATCAAAACCTAAAAATTGTAAACTTAAAGAAATTGAAAGGGAAATGAAAATATTAGTGCACTAACCTCTTAATTAAGCTTGAAGAAGCTTGGAAAGCCTCACTCTTTGGCTTTCTCCTTTCACTTTAGACAGGATTCACCAACTTCTTCAAAATAGAAAAAATGCACATTAAAATCAAAATTAACAAAAGAAATGAATGGAGCATGATTTAATGCATCAATTACATGCCTAAACCTTCAATGCTAGTCATTAATTCACCAATTCTAAAAGTCACAACTTACTTGCTTCAATGGTAACTCCAATTCCTTTGCTCAAAAACTCCAAATTCCAACTCCTTTTGCTTAGTCCTTAATGTTTGATTATTAATTCAAAGCTTAATTAAGTGATTTGGGTTAAGTTTAATGAAGGGCTATGATCAAGAAGATAAAGAGAGAAGAGAGAGTGGCATGGACAAGAAGAAGAAGAAGATGATGAAGAAGAAGATGAAGAAGAAAGAAGTTTTGCTAGGTGAATGGTAGCTTTTAGGTGGAAAGTCAAATTTGACTTCTTAATTTTATGCTTAATGAAGGGCTATGATCAAGTCAAGGTAATCTCATCCAATGGCTCTAAATATTCCTTAAATATTCTCCTCTAATTATCATTTAACTCCACCAATTAATTAAATTAATTCCACAAAAATAATTTCTAAATTATTCCTTAACATACTACACTAAAAATCACTAGAAATTAAATGTCTTAATTCTCCACAAATATTCATGAAATATTTTCTACCCACCTAAATCATGCAAACATTTTTCAAAAATATTAAATCAAATATTAGACACACATAGTAATTTTTTTAGACCGAAATAATACTAAGTTCCAGACTGATAGTACTGTTCACAGACCGGTAAATCACTATTACCAACAATGGAAAAAACACTAAATAAATAGATTGTTACAGTTCTTCCCCCCTTAAAAGAAAGTCATCCTCGAATTTCACTTGATATAAATAACTAAGGATGATGCTGTCGCATGTCATCTTCTCTCTCCCATGTAGCTTGCTCAGTCTTATGATTCCTCCATAGGACCTTTACTAGAGGTATTTTCTTATTCCTTAATTCTTTAACCTCTCTAGCAAGTATCCTTATGGGTTCTTCTTCATATGTCAAGTCTGGCTCGATGGTGATAGACTCGGCTGAAATAACATGCACAGTATCCGATCTATATCTCTATAGAAGAGACACATGAAAAACATTATGAATCCAATCCAGGTCTGGCGGTAAAGCTAGTCAATAGGCTAAGGATCCCACACTCTCTAAGATCTCGTATGGACCTATAAACCTAGGACTAAGCTTACCTTTCTTGCTGAAATCTCAGAACTTCCTTCCATGGAGATACCTTCAAGAACACTCTGTCACCCCCTGCATATTCGATATCCTTCCTCTTAAGATCGGCATACGACTTCTGATGATCTGAAGCCACTTTCAACCTTTCCCTTATTATCATAACCTTATCCTTTGCTTCTCAGATCAAATTAGGACCCACTATCATACCCTCATTAAGCTTCGTCCAACATAGAGGCGTCCTACACCTCCTACCATACAAAGCCTCAAATGGAGCCATCTGAATACTCGACTGATAACTATTGTTGTAAGTAAACTTAGCAAGTCGAATATACTTCTCCCAACTGCCCTCAAACTCTATCACACAAGCCCTCAACATGTCCTCAAGCACTTGAATCACTCGCTCTGACTGACCATCGGATTGCGGATGGAAGGCTGTGCTAAAATGCAGCCTAGCACCTAGAGCCTCATATAGTTTCTTCCAGGACCTCGAAGTAAACCTCGGATCTCTATCAGAGATAATGGAAGAAGAAACTCCATGAAGTCTCACAATCTCATCAATGTAGAGCTCTACATACGACTCCATCGTATAATCGGTCCTAACTGGAAGAAAATGTGCTGACTTAGTCAATTTGTCGACTATGACCCAAATAGCGTCTTTCTTCCTAGGTGTAGTAGTCAAACCAATCACAAAATCCATGGTAATCCTATCCCATTTCCACTCCGAAATAGAGATAGGGTGTAGCAAACCCAATGGGACTTGATGCTCTACCTTAACCTGCTGACAGGTCAAGCATCTCGATACAAAATTTGCAATGTCCCTCTTCATAGTCGGCCACTAATACTGCATCCTCAAATCCTGACACATCTTATTACTGCTTAGGTTCATAGAATGCGGACTACTATGGGCCTCCTCTAAGATACTCCTCCTCAAATCTGAGATCTTAGGCACACAGATCCGATCCCTAAAATATAAGCAGTCATCTCTAATCTCAAATCTCTTCTTGTTACCCTCTTTGACTAGTCCTTTCCATAAGGCAATAGTCTCATCACCCTACTGTGCATCTCTAATTTGTTGTAGTAGGCTAGGTTTCAACATAAGCTCTGCTACAAGAGCACCATCTCTAGACACAGATAAGCGTGCGTTCATAGCACGAAGAGTAACTAATGCCTTTCTACTAAGTGCATCTGCCACTACATTAGTTCTACTTGGGTGGTAATCGTGAAATCATGGTCCTTAAGTAGCTCTAACCATCTACACTGCCTTAGGTTAAGCTCTCTTTGCGTAAGCAGATACTTAAGGCTCTTATGGTCCATATACAGGTGCCATCTCTCACCATATAGGTAATGCCTTCAAATTTTCAAAGCAAACACAATAGCTACTAACTCCAAATCATGAGTAGGGTAGTTCTTCTCATGTGGCTTAAGCTGCCGGGAAGCATAAGCAACTACCTTGCCCTCCTGCATAAGTACACAACCTAGACCATTATGCGAAGCATCACTATAAACATCATATGGTCTGCCTAGAGCTGGCTGTGTCAAAATTGGAGCCTCAATAAGCATCGCCTTAAGCCTCTCAAAGCTACTCTAGCATCTATCAGTCCACTCAAAATGGATATTCTTACGGAGAAGTCTAGTCAAAGGGGCAGCAATAAAAGAAAACCCCTTGACAAACCTCCTGTAATATCCAGCAAACCTAAAAAACTGCGAATCTCTACGACATTCTTAGGTGGCTTCCAATCAAGCACTGCTTCAATATTCTTTGGATTTACTCGAATACCCTCTATAGAAACAATATGCCCTAAGAAGGCAATCTTAGTCAACCAAAACTCACACTTATTGAGCTTAGGATGCAACTATCAGTCTCTTAAAGTCTACAGAACCATCCGTAGGTGATGATCATGATCCTCTCTAGTCGGAGAGTTCACTAAAATGTCATCAATGAAAACCACCACAAATTGATCCAAATAAGGATGGAAGATCCAGTTCATCAAATCCATAAACACCGCTAGAGCATTAGTCAACCCAAATGGCATCACTAAAAACTCATAGTGGCCATAACAAGTCCTGAAAGCAGTCTTAGGTACATTTAACTCTCTAACTCCCAATTGATGATACCCTGATCTCAAATCAATCTTCGAAAACACAATGGCCCATCTCAACTGATCAAACAAATCATCTATTTGAGGCAATGGATAATGATTCTTCACTGTCACCTTATTAAGCTGCCTATAATCAATGCACAGCCTCAAAGTACCGTCCTTCTTCTTCACAAACAAAACTGGAGCGCCCCAAGGGGAAACACTAGGTTGAATGAAACCCTTATCAAGCAACTCCTGTATTTGAATCTTCAACTCCCTCAACTTAGTAGGAGCAATCCGATATGGATCAATGGATATCGGTGCAGTACTCGGCATAACCTCGATACTAAACTCAACCTCTCTCGCATGAGGCAAACCAGGCAAATCTTTGGGAAATACATCTAGGAAGTCACATACTATCGAAATCTCATGGACAATGGGAGATCTCCGCTCAGGCTCAAGTACATAGGTTAAGAATGCGTCACAGCCATGCTGTATCATCCTCCTAGTGGTACTGGCTGAAATAACATTAGAGAGGTAATCCATCCTCTCCCCCATAACTACAATCTCCTCTCCAGATGGAGTCTGAAGTGTAATCCTCTTATGTTTAGAATCAACAATCACTCCATGTCTGGACAACCAATCCATGCCCAATTTAACATCATATTCCTGAAAAGGCAGCTCTATCAAATCATCTAAAAATACATGACCATGAATGACTATAGGGCAATCTCTATAAACTCGGTCAACTACTACACTTTGACCCAAGAGACTAGTGACCTCAACATTGTCCTCTAGTGTGTCAGCATGTATACTACCCAGTCTACCCATATGTATGCACATATATGAATGCTTGGAGCCCAGATAAATTAAAGTAAGTACAAAAGTGTCAAAGATGGAGAAAGTATCTGCAATGACATATGGAGTATCCTACTACTCCCTGGTCCTAATGGCATAAGCCCTCACTGGTGTTCTAGCCTCTGGTGTATCCACAGTCTTAGAAACTGGCCTCCGACTCCCAGTACCATATGCCTCACCACAGCCTCTACCTCTGCCACTTTAAACGTAGGGGGCTAGCCTCCCAACCTGGTGAACTGAACCAATAATTATTAATGGGCAATCCCTAATCATATGCTTAGTGGATCCACATCTAAAGCAAGCTCTTGTAGCTCTCCAACACACCCCAACATGTCTTTTGCCACACTGAGTGCAAGCCGGTAAACCTAACCATGCAGCACCTCCACCACTAGTAACTGATGTAGCCTGAGGAGCTGATCTCATAAATGTACCCTGACCAACTCTTTGGCCTGATCTGACTCCTATCCGTGGTCCACCTTTAAACCTCTTGCTACTATATTGGACCCTTGAAGTCTGTCCAAACATAGCACTCTAAAATCTCTTATACTGACTACCCTACTAGGCCCTCTGACCTCTAGCTTGTCTCTCATTCTAGATAATCTCAATCTCTGTAGCATCCTTCACCGAAGAAGCTAATGTGTTGTGGGGTTGGGATTTCAAGTGCATCCTGTACTCATCAAATGCAGAAGAAAGAGCGAACGGTAGCTTTTAGGTGGAAAAGTCAAATTTGACTTCTTAATTTTATGCTTAATGAAGGGCTATGATCAAGTCAAGGTATTCTCATCCAATGGCTCTAAATATTCATCAAATAATTCTCCTCTAATTATCATTTAACTCCACCAATTAATTAAATTGATTCCCCAAAAATAATTCCTCAATTATTTATTAACATACTACACTAAAAATCATTAGTCATTAAATGCCTTAATTCTCCAAAAATATTCATAAAATATTTTCTACCCACCTAAATCATGCAAACATGCTCCAAAAATATTAAATAAAATATTAGACACACGTAGTAATTTTTTCGAACTGAAATAATACCATGTCCCGAACCGATGTTACTATTCATAGATCGGTAAAACACTATTACCGACACTGAAAAAGATACTAAATATACAGGCTGTTATAAAAGAGTACGAGACCAGATCCTAAAATGGACAAGGCCAAACATTCATGACCCAAGGAGGAATTCAAGTTTGCTGAGCAAGGTCCATTCACGATCAAGAAAATGCTTTCAACAGACACAATGTAGGTACCATATCTACAATTTGATGAGCTCACAAGATTGGTTAATATAGACAGGTTGAAGAAATTGAATGTTTAACACGAACGTTTAAAGCTTGACATGTTAAGTCCATGCCATTATGCAAATGATGTGAGTTAGAAATATTTCAAACATTTCAAGTAAAATCATTATGTAATGCATTTTGCATCATTTTCTAAGGCATCCGTCTATTCAAACCTGCCAACAGATAAACAGTCAGTACATCGATGGCATTTGTATTTTAAGTGTTAACTCTATCAGACAAATGAACAATGGTACCACTTTGATAGGCGAATAAAAAGCGGGGTGAGAATCCATATGTAATGAAGCCTCCTCTCAAATGGGTGTAGTACAGAGCAGACTGATGAAGTCATATCACCGAGTCAAATGACCTGAATAAAATAGGACACGACCATTGTTGATCCACACAGGGGCATATGGAGCATGTAAGAGGGCATTGTAACATACTATAGAAACCTTAATGAGTGAATCCATTTGCGACACACAGTAGTGATACTTGGAAAAGGATTTCCCATTTTCCTATCGAAACTCTGAATATATGTCTCCAATGCTGAAAGGAATGTTGTGACCCGTAATGGTTAGTCTGATGGTGACCCTACCCACTTAAGCTTTTTACTCGCTTATAGTAATGAATATGACACAAGTCAAGCCAAACAAATAAGAGAAAGCAATAAAGAAAGCATGCAAGTTGAAAATCCAAGGGGATGATTTAGGCAAAAGTTAGATCATTGAAAGAGAGATCCTGCTAAGTTGAAAGCCCAAAAAGGGCAACTCAGGCAAAAATTAGGGCAAACAAAAGAAAAACAAGCTCGCTAAGTCGAAAACCTGGAGAAGGCAACCTAGGCAAATGTTAGGGCAAATAAAAGAATAAAAGAGAAAAGCTCGCCAAGCCGAAGACTTGAAATAACGATTTAGGAAAAAAAAATTAAAGCATTTGAGATTGGCTAGTGGCATATTTATTTGAAGAGCTGGAGAACCTCCCCTCACATTAAAAGCAAAGAGAAATTTTAAAATGATCCCCTTAATTGATATAAGGGGAAAATAACTAGAAATGAACACAATCATCGCGTGTTTGTATGAAGCACTAGCTCATAGTGAAGAAGGAAACAGGTGGCAACTGAAATGGACATAATAATCCAAGCTCTGTGTCTGGTCTAATGAGAACAAGGATGACAAATTGCATGCTTTCGGTCCATCCGATGTGATGTCGGTTAAGGGAATTCCAAGCAAGGAAATAACAAATGAAGTATAGTCAAAATCAAGTCAAGGCACCATAGTAATCTCACAGGTAATGGATTTCTTATTGAAACAACGATAAACTACTCTCTCAATGTGTCAAAAATTAGATGGTGAAGGTTTAAATTCATCATCAGGGGCCATCAATTTTTTCCTAATCTCAATGCTCCTAGCAGCCCAAAATTCATGTCTCTACTTTTGTTGGACACCATGATCAGAGTGAGCTTTTTGGAACATAAATTGACAAACCATATGAGCCTGTTGAATTTTAAGAATTTGCATTAGATTTGCATGTATGCATACATATCATTCATGCATAGTATTCCTTGCAGTGTCTTTGTTTCAAAACTTACAAGATCTGGGACAACACACCACAATGAACTTCAAAGGATAAAGTAGCATCAAAGCTTGCTACAAGAAGCATTTCAGAGCAAACTGGGGCAAACCCACAATAATGAGAAATAGAAAAATTAACTGCGGCAAAGCCCACAATGAAAAGCCATTCAGAGCAAGCTCCAAAATGAGTAATAATTGAATAATAAACCGGGGCAAGCCCACAACTAAAGGTAATTCAGAGCAAACTAGGGCAAGCCCATAATAACAAGAGATAGAAAAATTAATTAAGGCAAAGCCCACAATGAAAAGCCATTCAGAGCAAGATAGAGCGAGCTCCAAAATGAGCAATGGTTGAAGAATAAACTAGGGCAAAGCCTGTGATAAAAGAATCAGAACAAAGTCGAGCAAAGACCAATGATAAGAAGCCATAGAAGAATAAACTAGGGCAAGCTCCTTAATGAGAAGAAATCGAAGAAGAGTCTATGAGGAGGAACAGTCAAGAGCAACCAAGGTAAGCCCACAACAAGACGCAATGAGAAAAATAAATCTGGGGCAAAGCCCACAACATAAAGAAGTTCAGAATGGAGGCAAAGCCAATAGTAAGAATCAAGAGAATGAACTGGGGCAAACCCCACGAGAAGAATGTGTAGGGATGAACAAAAGCAAAGTTCGTTAAAAGAGGCTCTAAAAAATGACTCCAAAAGTAAGAGCAAAATTGTCTCCCCATGGTAAATATAGCAGGCACCAGATAAAGCAGTCTCTCCCGATGATAGAATATGAGTAAAGACCTCATAGGTAATGGCTACCCAAATAGCCAAGAAATAAATTCCTAACTCGTCGACAAAGCAAAGTCACCGCCGCTGGCGGTAGATGAAATCCCTCAGCCGCCAGGTAAGTTTTCTCAACTCTATTTCAATACAAGCCCAAAAGTTCAATCCACATTTACACACTGGTCAATTAAATCAATTATGTTGTCTTGTGAGGTGCACTGTAAGTCCCATGAGGCCTACCATTTCAACAGTCTCAAAGAGGCGCACAGTAAGTCCCATAAGGCTGGTCATTTCAGTAGTCTCAAAGAGGCACATATTAAGTCCCATGAGGTCGGTCATTTGAATAATCTCAAAGAGGCACACCGTAAGTCCCCATGACATTGGTCATTTTAACAGTGTCAAAGAGGCACAGCGGAAATCCCATGAGGCCAGTCATTTCAACAGTCTCAAAGAGGCGCACCATAAGTCCCATGAGGTTGATCATTTCAACAGTCTTAAAGAGGCACACTGTAAGTCTCCATGAGGCCGATCATTTTAGTAATCTCAAAGAGGTGCACCATAAGTCCCATGATGCCGGTCATTTCAGCAGTCTCAAAGAGACGCACCGTAAGTCCCATGAGGCTGGTCCTTTTAGCAGTCTTAAAGAGGTGCACTGTAAGTCCTATGAGGCCAATCCTTTCAATAGTCTCAAAGAGGTGCATTGTAAGTCCCATAAGGCTAATCATTTCAGCAATCCCAAAGAGGCACACTGTAAATCCCTATGAGGCTGGTCAATCAAGCTGTCCCATGTGGCACACCGTAAGTCCTGTGAAGTTGGTCAATCAAACCATGCTAAGTCCCCTATAGTTGATCAAATTAAGCCGTAAAATCCTTAAGGTCAATAACGTTCAAACCATCCAAAGTGATGCCCGTCCGAAATTGGAGCAGCCCAATTCAAGTTGTCCAATCGTGGCGCATCAAGTCGAGATCCTGAGCGAAATTGCTCTAAATCCCCAGCAAAACTGACAACTTTCAATTCAAGCAGTCTAAAGGATGCAAACTAGGGAAGTACTTTACTATTTATGCATCTACTTTACATTTTAACAAAATCTTGCTTAAAAGCAAAATATTATCAAAATGGGGCAAACTATAGATGGTCAGTTTGTTGCTGGGGCCCACATTGGCCCTAGTGGGGCCCATTAGTGATCCGTAAGGGGGCCATCAGTGGTGATGACATTTCTCGTGGTAGAATGAGTACGAAATGTCCGATTTTAAATTATTGAACTAGTAATCCTAGGATAAGAAATCAGATCCATTAGATCATTTTCACATTTTTAGGATTCATGCCGAAATAGGGACCAAAAATGAATCCCGAGTGCACCCGGGATAAATTTTCATGACTTACATCGATACGCGTACCATATGAACCAATTTCAAGAAAAATAAAAAATCGAGTCATTTTTGGGGCCCACTGGTGGGATCCATGCGTGGAGCCCACATGTCACGTAGGCATTAAATAGTGCCAAAACACTCATTTACTTATAAATTCATCCCTAATTCTAGGAAGGGGTTGGCTTTTTTTTTGGGTGGAGCAATTGTGAATTGTAAGAGAATTAATAATAAAAACACAAAAAAATCAAAATGAAATCCAAAACAAAATAAAAAACATAAACTAAATCAATTGTTCATAAAAAATTCTTAACAGTTTTCTTAGTTTAATTGTGTCAGAGAGTGTTTGTAGGATAATCAGTGAGTTCCTCATACACAAATACTTCAAAAAATGAAATCAACACTCAAGTTTGGATCATATTCAAAGATTAAGTGTTCTTGAGGTGTTCCTAATCAATCTTCAAGAAAATCAATGGTTTTTCTTCAAAATAAGGTAACTAAGAGTCCAAACTTCAATCTCTTTTGACTTTCTATACATTTTCTATCTTATAACTGTAAGAAACTAAGTTTTTACGAGAGAAACACATAAAAACTGAGTTTCACAGTAATCTACTGCATTTCTGGGCAACAAAGGCGCCCAAGCTTCAGTTGAAGGCGGCAGCCTTCCAAAGAAGGCATACGCCTTCATGGCAAGGTCGACGCCGTCCCTTTAAGTTGCATATAAATGTCTAGATTGTTGTCCTTCCACTTCTGTGTTTAATCTTCTGTTGATTACAACCTTCGTTTACCTTGAAAGGGGACTTGATTCACTTTTAGTGGTGTTAGTTTGTAAGTTCTAAAAAAGAAATGACATAAAAAAATGTCAAATCTTGCCTAGATTCTAATATCAAAGTGGGCTAAGACCTAGGGGTAAAAAATCCATATTTGATACAAATAAGTGCGTTAATGATTTTAATCTTATTTCTTGATGGGATTTGTGAATTTTGTTCATCTAACAAGATGAACATTGTGATCATGAGCCTGGAACAATATTAAAATTGTTATATTTTTATTTTTACAAGCTTCTATTTATGAATATTTAATTATTGTTCTATAATGTGTATTATATGTTGTTCATTTAACCCACTAATATTTCTAACATTAATTTTCATTCTGCAGTTTATTATTTACTGTTTAATTTAAGTAATTTATTTTATTTTTGGACTAACATTTGTGTTTTGATGATTTCTAGTTAATTCTTACATTAATCATGTTGTATGAATGTTTGAATGTGTTACATTTATTGAATGTGTTTGCTTTAACTTTTGAGTTCAATGTTATTTTTATCCAAATGGTTTGTAATAATTTAATTTTTATTGACTTGTATTAATTCAAGAGATAATGGGAATATGTAATGGGATAAATGGGTAGAATGTATTTAATAGGAGAGGTTGTAATTCTTTTCTTCTTCCCCTTTCTTTGTGGATGTTTAATTTTTATGTTTGATGTATGTTTTGGATTGTGGTAATATGTTTAAATGACATTGTTTTAAAAAATTGTATAAAATGATTTTACATATCAATTTAGATTAATACCACAATTAATAAATATCAAATATTTGGACAACTGGGAGGCTGATTTTAAACTAGGCGGAATGGGTGCGTAAAACCTTTCCGTTTTCGTACCCAATTCCCTAACTCATTGTGGTTAAAATCGAATTAATTAATTTTAAAGAATTAATTAATTCGAGAAATTTTTTCCTAATTTAGTAAAATAAGGGTGGCGACTCCAAAATTTTCAAAATCTTACCAAAACAAGGGAACCATTTCCTGAGGATAAAAAAATGGGATTGGATAAAATAATTTATTTGAATTAAAATGAACCAAACCCATTTGATTTGGTTTGCTTAAGAAACTCTTGAGAAAACCATGAGACGCTAAGCGAAAGCCATGTCGTCCTCACATGTTTTACACTTATGCGCATCACCGCCAGTTGCCTTGTGAAAATTAGACACTTCACCTTAGAGGATGCTAGACCTTATAAAAGTTCTTAGGTTTTAAATTTCCAAATATTGTAAACATCTAGCTAGGTCCTAGGAACTATTGTAAAAAGTTGAGTTTTGAAAGATATATATGAAAGCCTATCAATTTTGAGCCAAATATTTCTAATATCCTCATAGAGAGGAAAGAAAAGAAAAAAAAAAGAAAAAGTCAAAAGAGAAAAAGAAAAAAGAAAAGAAAAACCTCAACTGTATATAAATAAAAGATCCTGCTCAAACTCTATTTGAGGCAAAAAGAAAGGGATACAAAAATAATAAAAAGAGACATTATAAATAGTTGGCTGCAAGATAAGGGACATTTTGATTCTTTTAGTTCTCTAGAGCTTTCTTCTAGTCCATATTTTGAACAGTCTTGATCGGGTTACTATAGAATATAACATTGGTTGCATTCACGACGCTTTGTTATATGATCACCTTTTGTGTGACATTTTCATCCTCATGCAGTCATGCATACTTGCATACTTTCATTGTTTTCTAATCCTTGTTTTGTAAAATCAAGATAGTGCCGAAGAAAGATAAAGCACCTCAAGGCATCAATTGGTTGAGGATAGATAACATATTGGTTAGAATTGAAGAACCTTTAATAACTTCCTACCATCTTGAATTGAATTCAGTCATTTTTTCTGGCCCTTCTGTGTTAGAGGACTCTCCATCTGAAGTTTTTTTTTCCAACCACTATGATTATTTCTACTTTTGCTTCTCCTTTTTCATCCACCGAGGGTGACAATAGTATTCTCGCATCTGAAATTGAGAAAATGGTTGAGAGGCTAGTCATTGCCAACTTAGAGAAACTCCTCTGATCTAATAAGGGGAAAGACTGTGTTGTGCAAGATGAGTTCTTTGCCAAGAAGGTGAGCATTATGAAAACCGAGTCTAAGTCAATCCCTTCTGAGGAGCTTGAGAAAATAGATAAGAAAATGGAGAAGCACTATGTCTTCATGAAATCTAAAGGAATGGACCAATATGTATATATAGATGACGATAAAGGCAAAGAGCTTGAGTTGAAAAGCACTATTCCACTAACATATGAGATGCCTAAAATCTATAAATATGATAGCATGGGCGATTGTAAGTTCCATGTCATGCAGTACAAGGCAATTATGGGGTTGATGATTCTGCCATCCAAGGAAATCTTGAGGATGTTCCCTATGTCAATAACCGACTCAGCCTAGACATGTTATTACAATCTAGAGAAGAAAGTGAGAAAAGATTGGAACGAGCTTACTACAGTATTTCTTAAAGTGTATGCATATAATCTCCAAATGAGTCTCAACTTGTGGGATCTCAAAACTACAATACAAAAGGATGATGAGATATTTTTTGATTATATGGTTAGATGGAGAGGCAAATTCACTCAAATGAGGAACATACTTGACACCAATGAGCAAATCAAGATTTTTATAAAGGGCACCTTGCCAGCTTTTAGAGAAAAGATGTACTATATAACACTGAATGTCTATGAGACGGGAATTGCTATTAAAGACAAGTTGTTAAAAGATAAAAAGTATTAGCATAACTTTGAAAACTTTAACAAATAAGGGTTCGAAGGATCCAATTCTTTTGGAAAGAGTACCAACTCAAACAAGATCGCCAGCTTGCTACTTTAGATTTACAAGCTGTGAATATGCAACCAAGGAGGTCTTTTAAGTTTGGTGCTCCCTTGTCTAAGGTTTTTGAGAATGTCAAATATGTAGGTTTTTTGCAGCCGCTAGCACAAATACTACCTCCTAAACCTTTACTTAAGAACTTCAACCATAATGCATTTTGCAAATTCCATCAAGGGAATGGTTATACTATCGAGCAAGGTTTAAGGCTGAGGCACGAAATCCAAAACTTGATTGATGAGGGCAAAGTGATAGGTCCTTAGAAGTCAAGGCCTATCACACAAACTAACCCATTGTCAAATTTCTACAATGTGCCACCTCCTAAGAACTTGTATATGGTCGAGTCTGGCAAGACTCTTGAGGAGGTGATTGCAGAGTTTGAGGAGGAAGAAGAAAGAGAAAGAGAACAGCTCTTGGAGTAATTCTTTATAATGGTCCTAAATGTTTGAGAGGATAGTGATGAGGAATGGATGAACCTTAATGATGGGTAGGTGGAAAGCAAAGATGATGTATTAGTGAATCTTATTACTCTTGACATATGGAGTAGTGAGGAAGAAGAGGAAGCCAAAAAAGTGAATAATATGACCCACAGTGGACGAGTCTACTAGACAGATATGGTCAGATTTAGAGAGGAGAATGAAAAAGCAAGCCCTTCGATTAGGCCAAAGATAGAGGTAGAAGAAGATGCACTGATCAAACAACTTAAAAGAGCCCATGCCAATGTTAGCATGTCGGATTTGCTCATCTCATTAAAGAAACACCAAGAGGCTCTGCTCAAAGCAATGATTGAGATTTCAGTAATTGTGGGGCTCTACTCAAAATCTAGGAGGAAGTTCATCATCACTAGGTCAAATTGGCACTAAGACCTAAGTGGGCTTAAGGCCTCCAAGGCCCATACTAAGCCTCAACATACTAGATTGAATGTTCTGTTTACATACACAAACTTAGGCCTAATTCTTAAAGCAACGTTCACAAGGATTCTAGGCTCTATCCAATATTTATATAGATTATTCACAAATAAATAAAATATATTCATATAATAATCAGTTACTTTATAATTAAAACCCACACAAAATGCAATTGAAAAAATCTAGATAATTATATTCATTAGTTTCTACGTTTATAAAACTTTTCTAGAGATCTTGTAGTTGACAAGTTTCACCATTTCAATGCCCAACCAAGTTCCCTCCAAACGGATTTCTTAACTCTCTTTAACTTGGAATAAATTTTAAGGCAGGTGTGAACGCCTAAATTTAGTGAGTAGATTAGATCACTCTCTCACACTATACAATCACACAAATGCATATATAAATCAATCTAATCATCCGTCTAGTTATGTGATCATGCAGTCAATCACACAAATGACATAACAAAAGCAATCACAAATATTAACACCTTCACATAATCACATCAAGTGAAAATTGGTCAATGGCATCACAAATATCCCCGACAAGCCATCCTCACACATGGCCCACCCTCTCATAATATGTGCACGAGGGAGCCAATCCCCTTACATGGCCAACCGATGTGAAACTCACTTGACTAGCCCTCTCATTTTTTTATATTCTCTTACTTTTCCATACAACAAGAGGTGACATCCTATGGTTTTCCATATCATCCATGTCATATCATATTAGATGGACACGGGGGCGCCGATAACCCCGTACATGGCCGACGATATCATAGATCACCCTTACGAATCCAACGGTGACCCACTTCATTCCAATTCCACACAAGTAAAGCATACATGTAACACAACATAACTAATCAAGCAATACCCAATAGCAACAAATAATGCAACATAATTAGCAACTTACAAAATAATGCATGTGTAGCATTTACTCATGTATGCATAAATGCAAACTACAAGTGGATGATGTGAATTATCTAACACTACTTACTGATTTATTTTATTGCCAGAAGCTTTTCCCCTCCCTGGCTTCTTGCTGACTGGCAATGGACTTTTTGACATCCGTAAAACATCCAACTAATAATTTAACTTTTATGATCTTATTTTAATCAGCGGTTTCCTAACAAGCTCCTTTCTAGCAACATAGTTCAGACATCCAAAAAAAAATCTTTGAGTTGATTTTTATCAGTAATTTTGTTTGGAAAAATTTCAGTGAAATTAATTGATTTATCAATTGGTTTAATAGTAACTTAAAAATGTCATGTCTTGAAAATCTTATTTTAGTTTGAAATAATATAACTTTTGCGGAAGATAACCTTATTAACTAATCACTTTTATTTGGTTATAAGATAAGATACCTAATCCATTGTAGTGCTTTATTTAAAGGTTTATAATTAATAACTAACTTGGGCAATCCTATTTCTATTTCTACTTCATTTTGGACATAGAAAGCTGAGCAACTCTAAGGGAACTTCGATTTTCTAATCAATCCTTTATCTAGTGAATCATTTATTTCTTTATAAAAATTTTTTGGTAATTTTTTATTCATTTGTCACGACCCGTTTCCATGGTCCGGACCGGCACTAGGGCCTGGGAAAGCTTAAGGCCACCAAGGTCCGTAGTAAGCCTAATCTCTTATTTTAACACCATAATTATGTGAAAATATTCTACAAGTTGGCCCATTATATTTTTAATGATTCAAACTATTACAAGGCCTTATTTCATTGAACTCAACCGTTCCCATAAAATTTTACATACACTTAACATTATTATTACAATCATAAAATCTTATCATAACTGTAGATTTTTTATTACAATACAATTATAAAGAATCCTAATTAAACATGATTCTATCTTACATATTTGACATTCCTTTTAACTAACTCTGAAAGGAAGGAAAACTAAGCTCCAAATTTTTTTTTTTTTTTTTACAAATGATTTACAATCTCCTGAAACAAAATAAAGGATAAAGGGGGAGAGGGGTAAGTGTAAAACTCAGTGAATAATAACATATAATACCAAACCCACACATTCACACAAATGATACTTAAGACATTCTAAATGAACATTCTCCATTCACACAATGTCAATCATATCATCCACAAACAACCACAACCATATGCACATCAAATGGTTGCTAGTCAATGAAATCACCTTAACAGGACCATGCTCTCCACAAGCATGCTTTAATATCCATCATATCATATCATATAATCCCATGGTCCTGTGACTTGTGCACCCAAGGAGCCCACCCCCATTCGGGCAAAACAATAATCAGATAAAAACATTTTTCGCAAAACAATTTTCTTTGTAAAAATATTTTTCCATGACACGTGTCATCATCAAGAGTGCATAAGGGGGGGCGCCACTCCCACCGCTTACGGCCCACTGACGGCATTCTCACCATGCTCGTGCTCTCAACCCAGGTGATTCACATCATTCCAACTTCCACATAGCAATCACATATCATCATGTACAAACCAATTATTCACAACATTTATCATTGCACAAACATTCATCCACATAATAGGCATAAAATAAATTATGCAATAATGAATTTGGTAAAGCATTATATATTATTACTCACTTGCAAGCAAAAATTTAATTTCCTCTAATTAACAAAGCTTTCACATCAATTTCATGAATTTCCTCAACCTAATATCAAATTAACATTTTATATTCAGCCTTTATTGATAACTAGTTCTTTATATTTTTAAGCAGTTTAATTAATTTAAATCATTTATGATTTTTTCGTTATTTTAAAGTCCATACTTTAGTTCAAGTAAGGATTAAAATTTATTTAGTTTCTTTATTATTTTTATTCACAGTCTATATTTATACTCTACTTTCATCAAATGCTATTATTTATACTATTAAACTAAATCAATTATTATAGATTTATTTATTACTTTAATAAT